>JAGEOH010001197.1:0-25000 GCA_032207245.1 Pardosa pseudoannulata
GATTGCGCTGTTAATAAATTCAAATTTATTGGTTCTTCGTAACCTCGTTACACTGCATAATGTAACACGAATAAGGTGTTACTCAATTCGAATCAGGAAATGAGAATTCTCGTATCAAAGAAATCAACGTTGTTGTCGGGAAACAAGAATTTCCGTTTCGTGAGAAGTGTGTGCTTTCCTTATAAATTCTTAGATAACGTGATTGTATATTTATAGTGGTGAATGCTGAAATGACACGTTATATATGCGCTTTCTTCAGTCGATTAGTTACACAACAGTGGTCAACGCGTGAGTTTAACCCGCGATCACGCGCGTCGTGGAGTTACACTAGAACGCGCGTCGGTGTATCGGAGGCACGGAGCAACTTTTCTTAGCCAAATACAAACTGATGAACAGAAAATTTGGATAACCAAAAATACTTTATTAAAAGTTAAAAATATATTCCAGATTATTTGAAATATTAATTTTTAAAAAATATTTTGGACAATAGGTCTTTTTTATTACCATTCCAAAATCACAAACATGAGATACATTAAAGTTAAAAACTTGAATCGCGTTTTTATATTTCATGTTCATATTTCACCATTTTAATCAAATTACTATGTATTTTTGTCAACAGCTCTCCTCTAACCGCAAATACTAAATAAAAATTCAAAAGTGTGTGCACATACACTGGGTCTCTGAAGGAATAAATTAAAATTATCGCTTTCTGAAAAAAATATTCAGAGAAAATTGAGGAAATGCATGCTATTAGGGTCTAGAAGACCTACAAGACAGCTCCTGAAAATTTAGGAAGTTTATTTGTATTGGATGATTTTGTGTGAAATGTTTTTATAATGTCCGGGTCTCAGAGGCCCTCGCGCGTTTTCGCGGATTAATTAGCACTTTGTTTTCAGCTATCATGAATAAATTTGGGGAATTTGAAAACGAAATTTATGATGAATCATCAGATGAAATTGATACCGAAGCTATGAAAAAAGTATCTTATTTTATTAAACAGTGATAGTATTTCTAGATCAGGGGAAGATTGAAAATACTGATAGTGAGTCAGAAATTGATCTTCACCAAGGTATATATGAATAAAGGGTTATGTCCATTGTCAATAATTGGGCAAAAAATTTCTTGACTCCAACCCAATCTTATTAAAAATTCTTTAACAAATTTATTACATTCGTGTTTCTCAGAAAGATGATCAGAAAGATATCTAAAATGACTTACTTGTTCCTCGCACGTTATACCAAAATTCCATTGAGCAGGTTGTAAAGGCATTTCTTATCGGTACAGTTCTCATGATTGCATTGAGGGAGTTACTGAAAGAAAATGAAGTCGCACCAGCCATCATGAAGTATCCTGAAATAAAAATACGCGAATTTGTGCATCACACGAGGATTCAACAGCTGAGATATTAATGTTAATATACATTTCGAAAGCCGAATATATTAAAAAAATATAATTGCGATAAATAGCGTTCAGCTATATCAGTGGTTCACAAAGGGGTTCCCTACATACCCTTCAGAATCCGTGTGACTGACTAGATGATCCATACATACTAAAAATAAAATTGGGAGTGAGTAACAGCCGTTTGGATATCTGCGAAAAATTTAATTTAAAGCAAAATTATTTTTAATGGGCTGTATACTTGACCAGAATAAAAGAAAATGCCATCATTAGGAAAATCTTTCTATAGAAGCCCGTAAAGAAAAGATCAAGGTGAAGAACCCGCCTTACATGGATCGAAAAGAGAAATAGCTAGTCTAGAGAAAGATCTAAGAATTCTAAAACTAAATAACTGGAGATCGGTCGCCTGTGACAGGCATGCCTGGAGAGGACTTCTCAGTAAGAACAAATGCCTACCCTGGGCTGTAGGGTCAATGACTAAGAAGAAACTTGTAATCCATTTCCCTTTTTAGGAAAGCTAAAATAAATAAAAAGTAACAATTAAAATGGGAATTATTTTTCGGCCGTTCACTTAAAATGAGATTAAGTTTTTCATGCTTACTGTGAAACATAACGACTGCTCTAACTTCAGGGAAAAATTAGAAAACTTTCTTCACAGGATTATCTTTTATTGGATATTGGATACTTTTGCCGGTAAATGCATAAACTTAGATGAATTTTTGCTGTTGCATCAACGATTTATTGAATTATCCATAAATGGGGAGCTAAAATATCAACGTTTAAACAAGGACACCACAAATTCTGGTTACAAAAAGGTAAACCGATCTAAAAATAATCCCATATCAACACATTAGGCTCATCGATCTTTTTAACAGCATTGAAAATGATATTTGTATAATATAAAACAGTATAATTCGATAAATATTAGTAACAATATTAAACTGTTTTATTTATATCTTACTTTCACATTACTATTAAATACCCCAAAATTAAAATTTTAACTTTATTGCAGCTGTACAGAGTTATTTTACTTTGGGGTTCATGATAAAGTTTTGCAAGAAGATGGAGTCTATGGTCATATAAAGTTTGTGAACCACTGACCTATATAAATAAAAAAAAACTTAATTCGTGCTTATTCATGCATCACATAGGCAAACTATTAAATGTATTGATAAACAATTGATTACAGATTTATTGTTCTATGATTAATTTAAGCTATTATTTTATTAGACATTCGAGTAAGTTTTTATATAATTAATATTTTAGCGATTTTTCGGTATGGGATTTTTTTACCGATGCTCTGAAATAATATGATTCTTAGGCATGCGATATGGAACTTGTAGTCTATATAGGTAAAATAACTAATAAAATAACTAGGTTTGTGTTTTTATTCACATCCCAGAAAAAGCTACTTATTGATTACTAATTTTTTGTTCATTTCTTTCTACTAGATCTATTATCAATGTACGTTATTTCTTTTTTAAAATTTCGGTTGACTTTCTTATATTTGAGATAGCTAATATTTTAGCAAGTTTTCAGATAAGATATTTTTTGAAGCGATTTGAAATGAATATAAAGCGCTTTGAAATAGATACAATAGGCACTTTCCAAACTGCTCTCAATATTTGGAGAACTTTATGCTGACAATCAGAAATCCCTACTTTAAATTTTGATATGATGGATGTAACTAATTTAAATGAATAAAATGAATGTACTATAAATAAATAAGCTAAATAAATATTGTTTAGATAAACCTTATTAGTATTATGTTAATTGTAGCTGTGTTTTTTTAATAAAACATTTCTTATCTTATCCTGTAATTTATATAATTATCCTATATATCTATTAAAAAATAAAAGGTCAGGAGCTGCAGAAATATTTTTTTGGGAAGGCATTTAACGTATGTTGAAAACCATCTGCCGTAACCATTTCTGGCAAAGGTGATAAATCTTCAATTTCCATAAAAAAGTTTTATGAACTACATTTAAAGTACGAGAACTAAGGCTGATTAAATGCACAAATAAACCCCAAATACAATATCTAAGAAAACATATGTAGGTGCATGTCCACTCTTTTGGTAAAAACCAACAACAGTTATATAGAATTTTAATGCTATCTTTGGACTTTATATCTCAGCAAGATAAATTTTAAAACTATAAAAAATTAAAATTATTTTTAGCTCGGAAAGTTTCAAACAAATGAAGGCGCAGATGCACTTTTCACTTTTTACACAGTGTTACTCTCGGCATTTCTGGCTACCATTACGCCTCTGAGTTTAAAACTACTGCTAACACTTTATAATCCCTTAAAATAAACAACTGTGAGATCAGAAATGCTAAATATTGCTTGTAGCCGCGAAACAAATTTGTTTGAAAAGTTGAGTTTGACCTCTGTCCTATATCGGGCTAATGTCCATCAAAATGCTCAAGTTGTACCTCACTAACAATAATAAATTATGTTTCACTCACCAGTGGCATCCAGCTTTGTGTGATCCACGGGAATTCTGTCAGTACCAGCTCTAGTTCTCTTCCACGTGAAAGGAGAAAAATCAAACTCATTAACATTTACATTGGTGTCCCATCCACACTGGCTGTTTTCAAAAGTGCAGTCCACACAATTAGTTTCGTCTTTCCCATTCGTACAGTCGTTATGAAAATCACACACATCCGTCATCAGCACATGCTGTCCATTTCCACAGTCAAATAGATCTGTTGTGTCTGTTGAAGGTAAGAATAAGATTACGATGGGTTGCATCCAATCCCTAAAACAGTTCTTTTATGAATTTTTTTCAACTTTCAAGACTTTAAATCAAAACGTTTTAAACGATATCGGAAAAGAAATTAGCTTTTGATTAATAAAACAAAATTTGTAAATATCACAATATGGTAGACACGGACATTTTTTAAAGTTTGATAACAATCATTAAAAACTTTAAAATGCATTTAATTGAAATTTGATACTACACTGCTGAAAATAATTAAAGGATATTAAAAGTCTTATATAAAGCAAAGGTATAAACTTTTTTATTTCATTTTCCAAAAAAAAATCTAAATTGTAAATTTGGTATCAAAAACAACGCTTTAGCAGGAGGGAGCGAAACTTGGCTTTCAACTTAATGAAGGACAAAGCGGTTAAGAACGATCGGCTTTCAATAACTGCCCATATGCACAAGTTGCGGTTTTTTAGTTTTGTACCCAAATGCTCAATAAAATGCATTTCTTCTGCGAAACGTGTCATTTTTTCTCATATAGCTTTCCCCGACTGTCGATCATCTATTAATCATCTAAGTAATTCCAGCCGCAAGATCCATCCACAACTTCAATATCCTTTAATTACTTTGAGGAGTGCATACATTCAAAGTAAATGTTAACTTTTATGCAAAAAAGTTCTCTGCAAGCAAATGTTTGCACATTCTAAACCATAACTTCAGTAAGTGTAAATCACATACTCTCAAAAACTTATTTAGAGTAGATAATGCATAATACACAAATATACACTTACATGGTTCGTACACTTTTTTAATGGAAAAAACTAAGCACCATTCAAACTTTTTAAGCACCTCTTATCAGAAACATATCAGATAAAATAATGGTTATTACATTAGGTTCAACAAAAACATGAACAAAAGAGATAGTGTATAAATGAGAAATTATTGTATTTCACAGACACAGAAGTCAAAATTTTGGGGAAAAAAGGAGAAAAATAAAAAATAAGAGGTAGTTGAATAACTATCAAAAATTAATGTTCTGATTTACTTAATACAAAAACAAGTGCCTAAATACGAAATACGAAAGTATCTAAATAACTTTTTATCAATATAAACAAGTACTTAAATTTCCTAGTAAAAAAAAAATAAATAAATAAATAAATAAATAAAACAGATTCAAATCAGATGTTTTTTCAATTTGCCTAATTAAAAAAATAAATAAATTCACCAATACAGTTGAACTTTATTATATTAAACTTTGAGGAACCATATTGTTTGTTGGACTTAACTTAATAATTTTTACTAATATAAACAATTACTCGAGTCTCCTAATCAAAAAATGTTGAAAACAGTTTCAAATCAGAAGTTCCTCAAATATCCTAATTTAAAAAAAAAAAAAAAATTAATAATATAAATGCGCATTTTAGATATCAAATTTTTAGGAGACATTTCTATACACAAATATTTAATTTTGTGACTGCAGAATTTCTTAAATAGCAATAAAATCTATACCTTAATAGTTTCGAAAGATACAATAATTATCTTTAAATTTAATTTTAATCAATGTCTAAAAACTCATGATTTAAATAATATATGCACTGTATAAGGCATTTTTTTTTAAGTAGACAATTAAAAAAAATTTTTTTAAATAGTAATATTTCTGGACGATGATCGAATAGGACGGGATTTTTTTCGGTATCTGAGCCAGGGGGTTCGAATTGTACTTTAGACTAACAGATTTGTAACCATTTAGTTTGGTCTGAGAGCGCTAGAGTTTTCTTTTGTGTTACCCGACGGCTAAAGACGTCGGAATTTCATTCACACTGAACGATTAATCTCGAGCGACCTTATATGATTTTCATAGACGATTTCGAAATATTCAAATAAAAACTGTTGGCAAGAAAAAAAAATAAGGACTTTAGGAGAAAATTAAGCACTCTTTAAGCACTTTTTAAGGCCTTAAAAACGCGTTTCGAAATTAAGCAGTTTTTAAGCACTTTTAAGCACCGTACGAACCTTGACTTACCTTCGCAAATTCCCTCTTTCACACTAATGTCATCAATAGCAAAGTATCCTAAAGGAACTGAGCCGACGTAGCCAGTCAAAAATATCTACGAGGGAAAACAATAGATTGGGGACATTATCAGAATAAGACATAAAAAATACTTCAGGTGTTTATTATATATAAGCTAAGGTCACAACATAATGTATTATACACTGACAAGGGCATAAATAACTTTAAGGATGTAAATTTGAGCCTTTACATTGATCTATTTCTACATTTCAAATAAAACAAGAAGGAAACAAAAAGTATAATTTTTTATTCGTTCCAAACTATACTTTTTTTAAAAAAAGGCTAATGGAATCTAAATTTGACTTGTAAAACAATTCTTAACTTAAGTTAAATTAGCTATAACTTAAGTTTTGAAAAATGGATTTTTTGAAGTTTTGTTATGTGTCTCCTTATTCATAAAAGATATCTCACAATTGTTAGATATGAGAATGTTATAATTATTAATATGTATAGAATATAAGCATACTTTGATAATGTGTTTAAGAACTTATATCATCTTGCAATAAAATTATTAACATCCACATGAAAAACAGGTATTCTTCAGCATTTGTTTTCGAAAACTAGCTACATATAACCTGTTTTGATAAAGTCAAAACATACATATGCTTTTAGTATTCAATCATTTTCTTTTGTGGCTCATACTTTTTATTCTGATTCTGAAGGTTCTCACTCAATAACAAAATACCAACTTCGCTAATTTTTATAAAAATATAAAAGGATTAATAAAAGACTAAATCCATAGGATATACCTTAAATACAATTATATTTATTTCTTTTGTATCTTTTTCAGGCTTGTTATAATTTTTTGGTAAATGATAGATACTAGAAAGTAATAAATGACACTTGTAAACTATTAAATATTAAGTAATAATAGTGGTTTTAGTAATTTAGAAAAAATTTAGTCCATAACTCCTGAGTTCAGGAGACTTCTCAAAATACATTCTACCAAAGAGTCTGGTGATAATTAAACTGAATCAACTGAAACTTATATAGACTTAGCTTTAGACGTCTTCGAAACCCAGTGGTGATGACACAGGTCCGAGGTTCAGACCTCGGGATGAGCAAGGTTGACTCAGCCTCTCATTGCTTTAGTGGGTAGAAAAATTGAAGACCAATCATGCTTGGGAACTAAACACTGAGGCTTCCCCGTAAGATTGACAATCCAGAACCAATCCCGGCCCATATGGCCGTGAGGTCCTCTAGGATTATACCGGCTTAGGTTGCCCACCTAACGGGGACATATACTTCATCCCAGGGCACTAGGTCTCTGAAAGATATTGGCGCCATAGGTCATGGCTCCCAAGTTGGGCTGTTGTGCCGAGGAGAATTCAGACACCTACCCAGTATTCTGTGAAAGAAATATCTGATGTTATAGGTGGTATTATAGACACAAGTGCTTCTTTCCAAACGTCACTGGTGACATCTCTGATGAGTTTTTCTTCTTTTGCTGATATGAAGTCGGTGCTACTGAGAACTTGCAAATAAGAACCATTTTTGTAGTTTGACGTGGCGTACCACAGTTTTAAGCAGGAACCTCCAGATGTCTTCAGTTTTTCTGATACGTAAACGGCTTTTTGACCGGCACTAGCAAACTTTGAATCCAAAAGAAGGTAGAAACCTGAACGTAAACAAGAGGAGAAAGGTTATTTCAGTATCAATATTGGTGTTCTAATGATTATGTTATATATATTGAGATAATTGAACACATTTTCTATGTTAAATAATTTTTTTAAATAGAAACTGGAAAGAAGAAAGTTTAAATATGAAGTTTTATTTTATTTTTTTCTTTTACTGGAAACTTATATTTAACTTTGTTCCGCATTTTTACCTATCACTTATAATAATATGCCTCTATATTAAAAAAAAATTAATATATTAATATTAAAAAAATAGGAATTCAGCGATTTAACTGCAGAATTAAACTTTGGTTTATCTTTATATAGGAGTATCAGAAATAATTCATCATTGATGGTTTCATCCTTTCTTTCATTAAAATTGTTAATATTTGCTATCTACCATTCTTTTTACAATTTAATAAGCTAGTATTCTTGTAAGCCAACAAAGAAAATGCTTCTTTATTTACCAGTATCGTTAAAACTGCTGTAAATAAATGAATCTTAACACCCATTTTCACTTTCCATTCATTGGATTTTATTGAAAATTATTTCTAATACAGACAATTTTGATAAAATTTACCCACGATCGTAATCTATTTGTAATCTTACTCCTTTAGAGTATTTTGTATTGATAAATTAAATATCATGTACATACTTCAACACTTATTATTTAATTCATACAGGGCTTCATCGGTTTTTATATACTTCATGAAACTGTAAATAACTTTTAATATTTAAATATTTTGTAAGTTATCATTCTTAAGTTTCTATGGTTCAAAATCCCCCGCCCCCGAAAAAAATTAATAAGTCATTGCACATAGTTTAAACATAAGTACGTACGAACATATAATTAATGAACATAATAATAAACTAACATTGGTACTTAACTTAATTTCGAACACGTTTATTTCAAACTGAACAATATAAACACATACTTTCATCTCCGCCAGGATAGCATTACCTTGTGTATTTCCTAGAGTTTTATCAACCGATGGTCCAAAGTAATCTGATCCTATGTGCCTTACCCAATCTAGGTCATCTTTCAACAAATCAGTAGCCACGTCTGCCTTCTGAACACCTGGAATGAAACAAGAATGTTTACTTAAACTATTAATGACAGGACTGTAGAAAGATAAGTTGACTTTTATTACATTAAAACTGACTAAACTCAAAACGAGATGCAATGTTAGAGAAAATTTATTTAACACGAAAATATCAGTACATAAAGTACTTACTTAAGTAGTATTTGCCAATATTTTTTGCATCAAACGGTTCTACGACATTTTCCCATAAGCAATCTTCAGAGTCAAAGTCACAATATCCTAAAAAATTGCATGGGTCATGAATTCTAAAGACAAGAGAACTGAGTTAAAAATAAATATTATCTTCCTCTATATCGTAAATTGAAAATGCGTTAATTTAAAATATAATAAATATTATCATACACCATTCCTCAAAAAATAAATCATTTTATATGCTAAAATGTTTGATATTATGATGCAATTTATTACTTCTCCATCTTTCAACATTTGGTGATTTTATTTTACCTGGATCGGGGCAGCTTCCAGCAGTAACGCTGATATCATCGATAGCAATTTGGCCATAACCCCGACTTCCAACGGTCGCTTCAAACACCACCTAACGAAAAAGAATAAGTATTCAATGAAGTTTAAACAATCTCTAATCTAGCAGCAGTCGAGCCCATTTTGCGACACGAGAAGTCGAGCTGGGTATTTTAGATTCGATTCGATTCGATTTCTCTCTTTTTTAAACAGGGCAGCAGTACAGTGTAGTAGATTTTCTCAGGTTGATGCAAATCTTCAAATTCATGTCCCTAAAATGTTTTGATTTCGTTTACGCCAATCTATATCACAGCACGGCCCATTCCTAATCGCCAGTACTATTTATGTGAAAAATATCTATTAACACCCCAAGCAAGCCTCGAAACTATCGACATTTGGTGAACTGTATCTCACACATAAATCTTAGTTCAAGGCTGTACCCAGAGTGGTACGGAGCATTACATTATTTAACCAGAAGTTTTTAACTGTCTTTTATATATGTATTTATAAATTGTTATGCTATAAAACAAAAAATTATACATAATGACTATACAAATGTTATGACGAGGTATATTTATTGCATTCTAATCTGACTCTAAATTTAAGATAAGTTCTCAGCTGCACTTTCTGGCACATCATATCTGCCTGTTTTAAACAAAATTATTAATTGTACTTAATGGAAAAATACTGTATTAACCCGTATTTCTTATTTGCTTGAAATTTAGAATAATTTTTGCGTTTTTTGTGGTATTGAAAAAAAAATACTGGTCTTTTGCAACGAAAGGTAACAAAAATTAGTACATTTAACAAATTAATGTATACTAATTTTAAATAAAATATTTTCTTGAGATTTGTGTTATTTTTCAAAATGTATCTTTCATTATTTAACTTATTGCATATAGTTAAATAAAGTGTCAGAACAATTACTATTAACCTAGATTTCTGATATCCGAGGTACTAACGATTCCAGTTAGCTCGGTTGATAGAGGTTCTATTGTACTGTACTGTTTGCCGCAGCAGATTGAAAAACAATGGCTTAAACGAAAAAAGAAACATTTTCCGGTCAAAGGGTCAAATTGTTTTGTAGGAAGAATATAAAAAATGAACTCCATGCTGAATGAAGCCATAATCCCATACCTGCCACGAAACACTTTTCGGCGTCACTGAAAATCTAGCTCCATGCCAAAGTAATCCTTGGCTAATCGACATAGTCCATTGTGGATCTGAAAGTCCGTTGTCTGTAGCCAAGTACGTGTTGAAAGCCAGTTTGCTCACATTGTAGATATGATAGTAGAAAGTAACACAGTTACTACTTATTGACGGAGAACGTTTCGGAGTATAGACGCGGGAGCGCTGAGAATTTTCTTTGCTGGTGCCGTTGAATCCAATATATAAATAACTACCTATAAACAAAAATGTAAAATACATAAATGACAATAAAGTACCCTCCACTATTTAATTGCTGTTAAAATAACACATGAATTTTAGTTTCCTTTGAATATTTCTTTTGCAGAGTTGCAACAATAATTTATTTCTGTAAATAATAAATTGATATGGGTTTAAATGTAATTACTATTAGAGGAATATCAGGCAAGTTTCTTATTTTATTGATGAATGACAAATTATACATTATGTATTCTTATGACATAATATAACAATTTTCGAAGTGGATAACCTTGACAAATGTTTTATAATTAGTGCAAAATAATTTCAAAACGTTTATCTTTCTCCGATATCTTCTTGATGTTGTTTCTAATTGCAATCGATCTAGATGTACGAGATGGATTTAATGAGTCCTAGCACCTCTAAAAAACCTAGAAATACTAAAGGGCCTGCCAAAATTCCATTAAAAGAAAAATTTAAGCATTCGATAATAAAAAGGGGAGAGAAATAATCGGATTTTGCCATTTCTTCATTACGAGAGAGTCTTTCATTCGTGTAAAAAAGACAGACATCTCGGGAAACTGCTAACAAAGCGGGATAAAACAATTTGTCAACCCATTATGTCTTCAACATGAAAAGAAATTTCAAGATTAGTTCTAAAATACAGAGAGAAAATGGGGGAACATTGTAAGATCTATTAATTATAACTTTCCTAAGAGCAGACATTTCTCCAAACATATCGCTGTTCAGGTAAGCTCAAGAGAACAACTTTTTGAGAGCTCATAAACTTTGATATTATAGAATGTAAGACTAAGATTTGACTAAAAATTCATATTTCATTCTTGTATCTTTACTTAAAAATACATATCCTTCCTTTTAATCAATATGAACAATATATACAATATACACACTCTTAATCAATATCTAAATATTAAAGAAACCAAATTCCTCACCTTCGGGAGACTGTGTCGTGTGGTCACGCATTTTGTACATAACGTCACTGTCCTCTGCAGATTTCACATCCCAGTCTAAAGAGTTGCTAGCATCTTGGGTGTAGTTGCACATGTCATCGTCGTCGAAAGTGCACATTTCTGCAAAATTGCACGAAATATAAAAGATGAACATAGAATTTTTAAAATTTGTTAATATGAAATATAGTTAGGACAAAAAGTCAAAAATACATCTTCATCGAATAAAAGCTAACGCAAACTCCCAATATATATTGAAATGTGTATGTATACCTTTTGCTTAACTAAATGCATATATTCTACAACAAATTTCAAGTTGGATTAAAAAATTAGAAACATTTCGTGAATATAAACGATGAAGGTCACTGCCTCGTTAATATCTCAACTCTAAACGCATATTATGATTTATTAAATTATTCTTCTGTCAAGAGCATATAGCATCTGAGAGTAATAACATGTTGGGATTTTAGAAGCTAAATTCGTTTTTCTATTCCCATTAAGCTTTTAAACTTAAGTGTTTAAATACTGTATGGTTCAAAACCAAATTATTCTGTCGTTAGACTGTCTGATTTTCAAGTTAGTGAAAGGTATTTTTACATGAAGGTGATCAGAGCGAATATCTTAATCCTAACAGCTCATTTCCTTTTTCATTGCAATGGATAACTGTCATGTAAATCTATTTGGAATTATTATATATAATTCTTATATTTCAGCATCTATAAGAATTTCAATTTATTTCTCTTATAGTTGTTACTGAACATGAAATATAAATAGTAAAATTCCCAAAATTTCATGGTCTGTCATTTAGATGCAACTGACTTCAAACAAACTGAAAATTTTTGTACTTTATGTCATGCAATAACTCATTTCATTATCTAATTTCCTTTTTATTAGACTTAATTTTATATTTATTTATTATATACATACACACACACACATATATATATATATATATATATATATATATATATATATACTTACATATATATATATATATATATATATCGTGATCCAGTGTTAAGGCGAATGGAAAACAGTCTCTCTTGATAATAATAAGTTTATTAAATCATCGTTTCATTTAAATCAAAACTATAGCGCCATTTTCATTTATTAAAAGCGAAGATAAGCGTAGAGTGTGTCTACAGTTCCATGTCCACGTGCTAAACTGAACTTATCTGTTTGCAAACTATCAGATTCTTCGAAAATGCTTCCACCTGACCGGATTATCCTAAAAGCTTATGCGAGCGTGGGTCTTTTTCATTTATTTTATTATTATAAAAGAGTTCCCTTTTTAAAATAATTTATAACTCCCGTAATTTCCAACTACCCCTTTTTTGACATTTATATATATATATATATATATATATATATATATATATATATATATATATATATATATATATATATATATATATATATATATATATACATATACATATATATACTATAATTGAAAGCTTATAAGTACTGGCTAGAATATATGCGCAACTGCCAAACAGCAGTAAATAAAGTAAATAATTAAGAATTCGTAAACATGCAACTAGTTAATCTTAAAAGCTTCATCATAAAAAGTTCTTTAAATAACGAAATTTTAATTTCCATTTATGAACTTTACACTTTTTCTATATCGGTCTATCTTGCAATGTCATAATAACAGTTTTAACATCTTAAAATGTATGAACTCGTTTGTACACTGTTAATTCCAAAGAAAACTGCGTATAAAATAACGTATTCAGATTATTTTACAGATAAAAATTCATTAAAATAAATCCCATATAATAACTATTTTCGATAATTCTTCTTTTAAAAGAGAGAGTAAACCGCATTATTTGACTCCTGTAAGTTTCAAAACCTTATTGAGAATTAATATCAAAATTAAGATTGAAATGACCTATTTTTATCAATGTAGCAATTTTACAAAGTATTTTTGTGCTCCGGACCAAAAAGTGACAACCAATTAGAAATTTTTAGAAAATCAGAAATTTTAAAATTTTTTATAGATGTTTATGTCGAAGAAAAGCTTTTAAGCTTCAAGATGGCAGATACATAGATCGGAATTTTGATATCTATAAATGAATGTGTAAAAACCATTAAAAGTCACTTAAATCCCCTATATAATAATAGCCTAAGTTGTCTGTCCTCGAATTTCTGAAGCGGTTGCACCTGGAATGGATACAGGCATCCATATTGAAATTTTCATGAGTTAGGGTTAGCAAAATTGAATGCGAGTTCGAAATCCACCCCATCCCCCCCTTTTCGATATTTTAATGCTATTATTTCAAGCCTTATTCTTCCTCTTATTCTATACAAAATTCATTCTTGATAGGATGGCAAAGGCGGAGAGTAATATTTAAATTTCTGGACTGTTTCTACTTGAACCTTCATATACTCTAATTAGTTCGCTCACAACGTGCAGGCGTTGTACGTTTGGTAGAATGTCCGCCCATTTGATCGGGTTGACGGTTCTATCCCCGACGCAGCCAATTTTATTTTAATGTCTAATAGGTTTAATATTTTCTGCCTTTTTTTAAAATTCTTATTCAGAAAATTGTTTTATTATTTTTAAAATAAATTTTTACTATTTTTTCAACTTTTTATAATTTTTATTATTTTTATTTTATTAAATTCCCGTACTGTTGTACGGATGTCCCTGGCCACATAAACATTTCATGTTGTGTATCCTTAAACTTTCTTCTTATAATGTAATAATATCCTGAGTTATCTGCCCGTCTGTCCTCGAAGTTATGAAGCTGTTGGACCTGGAATGGATAGAGCATCCATATTGGAGTTTTGATGAATAAGGGTTTGCAAAATTCAAAGCGAGTAAAGTTTATCTTTTCCTAAACTATAGATCCGATTCTGAAGTAAATTGGTATGAATAAGCTTCGTATCACAGCGGAAAATACTGTCCTCTATAAAACGTTCGAAATCCACCCCGTTGCCTTTTCGAGCGTTTAATGCCTTTATATCAAGCCCCATTTTAAGAGCAAACGATTAAATTTATCAATTTATCAAATAATACATCGGTAAAAACAACAATTTTTTCTAGCATTATGACTTTATTAATTTAACCATCTCATTGAATGATTTCTTATTTTAAATTACTTAAATATTTTCTGCATTATTTTCATACGTTTTATCACTAAACTTAGATATTGCATAAATAATTTTCTTTTTTATTTGACTTAAATAATAAATTAAGTACGTATGTGATAATTTTAATCGATTATTTTTGTTGAAAGGTAATTCTCAGCTAAAAAACATATTATTTTTTTTACCTGCCTCATAGGGTTCTTTACGATTCTGGAAAATTAAAACTTTTACTGATCCCGTCATATGACGGGCTGTATGCTAGTTCAATTTAATAAAACGATAGTGCAGTTCATGTCCATACACACAGCATATGAGCCACGTAAGCTCAGTGGGCAAACAAAACACTCTTGTAACTGGAGGGTTGCGGGTTCGGAACCCGAGCAGCGTAAGATCCACCGTGTTCATTAAAGATGACTGGGACACGTAAAACAGTTTCGTGCCACAATGTCCTCCAAGTTCTCAATGAATGCCTCTGGAGGTGGCAGGCCAAGATTATAGGTCTTCTGCTTGGCAACAACTACACGCAGTACATAGAAACTACTAAGGTATTGATTTGTAGGATTCTTTAATTAATATCTCTGTAATAAAACATATATATACATACATTCACCATAAGCGCTTAATGTATACAATACATTACGTATATTAATAACTACAATGAATACTAAATACTCACTGGATGGTGGACACGGTCCCGCCATAGCAGCTAAATCATCAACAGCAATGACTCCTTTCTTTAACTCGACATCGATAGTCAACTGTTTCAAAAGAATATGGGTAAGATAACTCTTTCGGTAATTTCAAACGATTAATAAAGAATTTATACTTTAATACATGACACATTGAAGCAATAACAAAAAACATAACAGGAAAATATATCTGAAAGCCAATTACAAATGGTACAAACATTCACTGCAACAATGGTGTTCGCATTAAATAGGCTCCAGTACTGATAAGCAGTACTCAAGCAGCTCTAAAGTTATCGATTAAATCTATTACAAAAAAGAAAGGTGAGACATTCAGTAGGAGATGGTATCCGAATTTACGAGCTGCATATCTTTAACTCCGATGTGTTACAAACCATAATTTTCGTTTATTTGGTTTTACGCTACTATCGTAAATCTTCTTTAAGTTAAAGGATGATGAACGTTACAGAGCGTTTTATAAATTATTAATTAAGAATAATGAAATTTTGCACACATAAACACATAAAGGAGTCATATTGAAATGTTTTATTTAAATCATATAACATTTTCAAAAATTCATTTTTATGTAATTTTTTGTTAACGTATAAACTGCTCTTTATGATTTAATTTCTCATAGATTTCTACAAAACGTTTATCACACACTCCTAATATACATCAGAATAAATATGTGTATCAGTTTCAGAATTTTAATTCTTTTAAAATCTTAAAACACTATTTAAATTTAGAAAAGTACAAATATTTCACCAAAATTCACTTACAATTCTAAAATTATTTCCTGTAAATTAACTATTCAATCTATCTACAAAATATTATCCAAAATTCAAAATATATTTTTTAAATAGTGAAAAATGGAAGAAAAAATTAAAATTAAATGCTCAAAGGGCATTTTAAAAACTAGCATATTTCTAATATTTTAATTAAAAAATTAGCTGATATTTAAAATTTTATTTTATTAAATTATATCTCAATGTATATGTATGTAACTTTAATAAAAATGCTTTATAACGTCCATCGTTCCCATACAACTTATTTAGTAAGAATAACTTGTAAATTTGATTATTTAATTCCATCCAAAACTACTGTATGTCCAGCACTAAAAATAGATGTCGACATTAAGTGATATTATTATTATTATTATTATTATTATAAACATCGTCAACGTGCTACCAAGATGTTCAGCACGAAAAACCTGCATGACTTTTTTCTGTGTTCCCTTATCGAAAAAGCATACATACGCAAGGTATATACAGCGTACGGCAACATAAAGGTACAAGTTTGCGGTATATACCTTTATGATCGACAAAGAGCAATTCAAGTGCACAACATTATGAGAAATAAAGGATATTCTCCCATATTCCCCAGAAGAAAAATTCAGTTCTAAATAATAAGAAACAAACAACTAGTTATTAGAAGTGTGTGTGTATATATATATATATATATATATATATATATATATATATATATATATATATATATATATATATATTATGTGATGCAAACGGAGCCTCTTTCTCAAGAGTTCAGTAACTTAATTATTTTACTTTTATAATATTTTTATAAGCAATCTCACGAAGGCATTTTAAATGTGTTCCGAACCTCCTAGCTCACGTGTTCAGCAAGTTAGTGGTTTCTGCTTTGCAGAAAAGCTGAGATCAAAATAATTTTTATGCGTATTCCGTGTCACTGAGGAAGCGAAAATTGGAATTCCCCTGCCTTCTGTTTACTTCTGGCTAGAGACTAACATATTACTTCTAGTTTGATCTCCTGATTTATCGATAGCTGAATAAAGCTTATTTTGTTATGGACTCAAGCTTTCGATTGCCGTTTGTTGGGTTTTTTTTTTCTCTGTAATGAAATAGAGAATTTTAGCCAAGTACAGCCCCTGTAAATCAAAATGTTAAAATATTCAAGAATAATTATCTGAACTTTTCAAGTGACCATGTATGTATATATATATATATATATATATATATATATATATATATATATATATATATATATATATATATATATATATATATATATATATGATCTGTTTTCATTGAAAATAAAGTCCATATTTGACAAAATTTAAGGCTGGTAATAAATGCAATCTGCTACAAGCATTTTGTCTATAAACAGTTTTTTCAAGGGGAATAAATAGAAAAAAAATCATAATTTTCATTATTTTATCAATATAAATTTACATCTTAATAGAATCACAAACACAATTTGAAAATGGCCTGTAAATTTTCCACCAAGACATAATAGTTCACAAATTATACTACATAATTATACTGCATTCTTTTAACCAATAATTTAAAACGATCACATTATATACTTAAATCAAATTAAATATTTAAATAATATAAATTAAAGTTGAAGCCTACACTAATATTTTTCAAATCATCCAAATACAAATCCCATAAGTATCTTCACATGAAAAGAACCTACATCATTAAAAAAAATCGCTCAATATGTAAGTGTGTGTGTGTGTGTTGAGAGATCTACTTTTCATTAAAAATATTAAATTTTAATTAAAGAAATTTTTCTATGACAAAATTTTTTATTAATTTTTTTTTCTATAACAATTTTATTTTTATTTTATTTTTATTAATTTTTATTACTTTTTAGAATGAAAAAAAATGGAAAAAGTCTTATTAATATAACAGAAAATAAATATGACAGCGAATCTTTTATACGCCAAGTGTTTTTTCGCATCTCCCTACATGTTACTTTTACTACGTATAATAATATATGTATCATGCATTGTAAAGGCTTCATTTTTAAAATCCTCCAATCCAAATAATTTTTATATAGGAATTAAATTCTATATATAAAATAAGTGGAAAAATTCTTTAACTGGATTTTTGTTGTTACGTTACGGTATGAAATTTTATTTGTTTGTAGAAAGTATGATAAAAAATATTTTGTTTTTAGCTTTAGCGTTTCCCCTGGCAATATTGCGGTCTCCGAGACTAGAAACGTCTGATATCCATAATTCATATCAGGATGTGAAATTCCTTTAAGATAATAGTTTGTAAGATAATGCTCGCATAAAATAAAATGTATGAAATCTGTTAAAAAGCCTTTTAAACTATATGCGACCGGAGCATGATGCATAAAATCTATTTTTCATTCCAATTTAGAAAAGGCAAAAATAATCGCACCGAAAACGTGCTGTAATGTTTTCAGGTTATCATATCAAAAATACCATATTTAACTGCTATGAACCCTGAAAATGTTTAATGCTTATGAGTTCTTAAGTGGATTTATCTGTATTAAAATGCAGTTGCGTGGTCTGAAACATATAATCCGCTATTTCTACAGAAACGGTACAAATCAAAATAACATAAAATTATACCTTTGGTGAAGTATTGATACTTTTGATGTGAACATAGGCATGCCTCCAGCGGTATCCGGCATTGTTACTCCGCGTCCAGAATGGCGTTAAGTTTTCTTCTGCGAAAAAGGATGTAGAATTCTCAGCTGACACGGTGAGTCTATGATAAAATAATTCCAAAATATTATTGGCTTAAAATCACGAAAAATATAACAACGAAAAAAAGGCTAGATTATTACTGTCCCTGTTTCTGGGGTAGAAAATCTCAGTATTTACTAATATCATTTTTATATTCTCTTATATGAATAAAGAAAAAATAGTAATCGCCAAATAATTAGAAATAGGGATTGATTTGAACATGGACGTCTAAGATGGGTTTGTACCAGTGATATTGGATCCTTTTAGCTCAATGTTAACATATGGGAAAAATAAAATTCCCTCTGATCGTCTAGCATTTAAAAAATTCTTTAAAAGAAGTTATACCACGTGATTAAACAGCAAATTCCTATCTTTTCCTTTAAAAATTTTCAGAGAAATATATTCAATTTTAAATTGTGAAAATTTTTGGTACATTCTTTTTAAAATGAAATAAAAGCATTTAACAAATATAAATTTTTAAAAAAAGATAGCATTCTACAGAATATGCTGTTCTATTAAGTGGTATGATATTTTTTAAAGAACTCTTTATACACGAGCCAGCTACAGGGAATTTAATTTATAGCCATAGGCCAACATTGAGTGAGAGGATTCGGATATGGTAGGTACAGACCAACCTTGATTTGGATTATAATCACGAAAATAATAAATAGATGAAAAAAGATTAAACAATTGTTCTCTTTCTTTCCTTCCTTTTTAGACTGAAATTCACAGTATTTACTAACAATTTTTTTTTTCGCTTTTTTTTCAACATTTTTATACATGAAGTAAAGAGGGGAAATAATTATAAAATAAATAGAGGAAACAGTTTTAATGAACGTAGATTCTCTGAAAAGTAAAAACAAAAGCTTTGTAAATGTTATATAAAGATAGTTTTAAGACAAAAATTAAATGCCCTTTTCAACAAGCTGAATGTTTAAAAAATTATTAATGTGGCAAAAATTAACATTATTATCCTGAATCAAAATAATTTTTACAATTTTATTATTTAAAAACATATTTATTTATTGAGATGCTTGCTTTTCCTTCACAGTCTCCTAAATGAGTACTACATTACTTCATTTAAAAGTGGACACTGAAAATATTTTGTTTAATGGTTTATATTTGAAAATAAATAAAAATTCCAGATATACTTTTAGCAAAAATTGACTACGAGGGTTCAAAAAGTAAGGAAACAAGAACTCTCATGTGTACACACATTCTACGAGGGAATGAAATTTCATGTCAAGGTATAGCAGATGATCACAACAATCAAATGCCAACAGTAGAACGTGTCTAAAGGACACTTACCCAACTCTTCCCCTACAGATTCATCGTCTAAAGCAGGTGTAGATTTGGTGGAAGGTTTTTTAGAGAGGAAGAACAGATGTGTAAGATGAGCAAAGGTCAGGGTTACACATACACAAAATATGTCAACGTGTGCCAAGACGGGGGACTGATTCAAAAAGATAGTCGTATTTATCTGAGAGAGATTGCATAAGATTTGATCACCTCTATTGTCAGTGTCCTGGATATCGTTCACAGAAATTGTTCAAAAACGTGGGATTCAAGCAAGAAAAAATACATGTTTTCGTTGAGTATCGCGGCACCTTTCTGACACGAAAAAGTCACAATGGGTTTTGTGTTTCAGACTGTTAATACGATATCATGCGGAGACCATTTCATTCCTACGTCCCGCAAGTATACACGGAATGTTACTGCAGACGAAACCTGGGTGCATATGAAACGAACAAAACATCAATGTCATGGAGATACGCCTCGTCTTTCTCTATAAGAAATCCAAGATCATGCCATCTGAGAAGAATATTATGGCAAAAACTTTTTGAGAACATCAAAGTGTGGCTTTGGTCAATTTCTGGACCCATGAAACAACTTCGAATGAATGTAACCAGTTATTGTTCCATGGATTGGTTACGAAATGTAATTTGGTGAAACAAGGGACTGTTCTAAAAAGACGGCATCTCGTTGCATAACAACTCCCATCCGCATACGGCCTCAGATACTTTGGACTTTGCTACATCACTTTTGATGGAACATATTGGAATATCCTCCTATAGCTCAGGTCTCACCCTAAGTCATTTCCATCTCTTCGAGCCGTTAAAAAGAAGCCTCTTTCAGGACAGCATATCCAAACTGATGTCGAATTTCAGTGGCTGATAGACCAGGGTCCTGATATCTACAACGCTGGTTTCGATAGATTAGTTTACGGATTTAACAAATGCTTTGATGTTTATGGAGGCTATATTATGTAGAAAAAGTAATTTGTACCAAATGCCTTTCTATGCATGCTCTTGGATATCATACACTTTTTTTAAAGACGTTCGAATTTTTTAAAGGGCTCCAATTTTTAAATCACTATGCAAGAGATACACGTACGAAATGAAGTATTTAATGCAATTAACTGCAGTTTTAAAACTTCTACGGCATTATTTCATGCATGGTGAACTTTGTTTTTTCCTTTTTTCATTGAAGAAATCTAAATATCTAGCATCGGAATTGATAACTAATCAGTATTTCATAGGTCGTCAAAATATGAGCTACAGATTATTAAAAAATACACTATATTATTAATAGAGTTTAAGCTAATTTGCTATCGATTTCTTGCATCAAAGTGTCAGATGAGTTTTCGATGAAGTGATATAAAAGGATGAAACAAAAGAGTAAATATGGAAACAAAATTCTAATAAAATGTTATGATCTACTTACTTGCTTTTCCCCTCCACGTTCATGAAATACCACATACTGAAACAAAAGTTTTCCTTCCATCCAACCGGAGTTGCTTTCATTGATAATCTGGCTTTCCTTGTTGTAGAGTCATCCCCTTCAACGTACGCGTAACGTCCTAGAAGAAAAGATATATATTAGTTAATTTGAATTTGGTAATGAAACCCGATGCTAAATAAGGTGTACTTCATGAAGTAATAAAACAACTAAGATTATATTATAAATACTTTTAATACTTAACACGAAAATAGTGGTTAAAAGATTATGTTCTTTCTCGTAAAAATTAACTGTTTTCTTAAATATTCTTAAAGCTAAAATTTACTTATCTTTGAGCTACTTATAATTTATTAATACAATCGTAAATGTTTTCATTTCACTTTCTAAAGGAAATATTTCTAAATATATGCTTAGCTAGTGAAATGTTATTTAGAATTACAACTTATCAGCTTTTTAAAGGCTTATTTTCCATCAAAATTTAATCTCCTACCTCTATACACAACAAGAGTAGGTAATCATGATATACTACATTTTGATATAAAAAAAAATAAAAATATAACATTGCATACAAAACACTTCGTCTTAAGCGGAGTTCTGTAAAGTTCTGTAGAGTCTATATCTGAACTATTATTAAACCGATAAAGTCTTGATCCGAAAGTCCACCAGTTTACATAATTTTCTTAAAGTTGTAAGTTAGTAGGCTGGGAGCACTTAAGTTCACATTTTACAACGTGGTGCCTAAT
This sequence comes from Pardosa pseudoannulata, assembly GCA_032207245.1. Classification (NCBI taxonomy): domain Eukaryota; kingdom Metazoa; phylum Arthropoda; class Arachnida; order Araneae; family Lycosidae; genus Pardosa; species Pardosa pseudoannulata. The sequence goes on from JAGEOH010001197.1 coordinate 22,451, forward strand.
GAGATTAGGACATGCTCCTTATAGTCCACCGAACGGTTTCAAGCGTTCATGCCAGCAACGGGATTCAAACTACAGAATCCGGTATCTATAGACAGCACATTACCGTTTTATCTGCTAGATTTACAGGAGTGAAAATCAAAACTGTTCTTGGGAGAATCTAGTTATTAATGCCTCTAAATTGCAAAGTGGTTGCACACAGGAAAATAGATCAAAACATTTCTTTAGTTCGAAAAAGAATATTTGATTCAAATTTCCGTGTACAATGAAAGTTATTCATTGCCTTCATTCAACAGCCCTGCTAAAATTTCAGTTTTGAACGCTTTGTAAAGAGTATTGTGAACAGGAATTAATGTTATTGGGCATATTTTGAAGTAAACAGTTGAAATTACCATATATGTACTATTTACTTATCCACTGTAAAAACTAAAATCCCACTATCCTACTAAACATGCAACGTTAAAAGTTAAAGTGCTTTATCAAAGAATAGAATTGTAATATGTATGTCATTTGTTACTCCACTGAAAAAACTGAAACGGATGAAATTACACTTTTCTACTAAACAGGCATCATAAGTACTTTCTCAACCACCCCATTACAACTGTAGCTGAAATGGATCTCAATGGAAAGAATGCGTATTACTCACCAATATAATTTCCTGTGGTGTGATCAAACTTAGGCATCAAATTTTTAGTCTTTGTAGGAACACTAATTTTGAACTGTAGATCTCCTCTGTTTCCTCTCTCTGCAGTCCATGAACAAAAGGAGTTTTTGTCAAAATTACATGACAAAAGTGATTCTGGAAAAAAAAGGAGGTAATCAAATGAATTTTATTATAACTAGAAGGTAGCAATTTTATGCATTATATCTTATTGTTGCTTCGCATTGCAGCTATTTTGGTTTGAAGCTGACTAGGTGATAAAACGTATTCTTTGAACTATGATTTCTTTAAGCTAATTAGATTATAAACATCTCTAGAATTGCATATAATTTCGTATAATTATTGGAACGCATTGAAAGTAGTAAATCACAGTATCATTTTTCTGGTATATTTGACAGATGATACTAGTAAAGTTTGTGTTCTGCTGAAGTTACAGTTAACGAGTCTTCAAATATAGTTATACTTGGTCCCTTTAGGTGCATTTGGTGACTTGCTATGCACCCGTTTAGCTTAAGTTACGGAAAACGAATCTAATTTGTTATTCAAATTAAGGTGCTTAATACCTCTTAAAGAGAATCAGTGCATGCTGAAAGTATACATGTTTTATAAGTTTTTGAATACTTCTAAAATTATGCAAATATTTGTGAGATATTCATGACTTGTTGCATCTGCTTTGATATTATTCCCATTAATTGGTTACAATAAAGAATTAATATAGAAGAAATCAAAATTATTTTATACTACTTTATGTAAGATTTAAATAATTCTGCTATATAGGTAAGCCTAAACGTTTTTCAGTCTGTATGTGTGCATATATACACATATTATCTATAAAAATAATTCAGATAAATCAACGTTTATGTTATTTTTAAGGACTAATTCATTATAATTTCATTGTTTTTCTAATTTTTTTTCAAATCTGCATCAGCTTTTGAGCCTTTTGTACCAAAAATATTTCTTATTATTAATTCTATAGAACGCTGTTTTCAGATCACTGCTGTTCAAGTTGCAGGTTAATACACATTATGAGGAATGTAATTTCACAAGTAATTTTTTTCAAAATTCTAATGTATAACTTGCTCTACATTTTTATTTATAATTAAGTCGAACTTCGTGATAAAACACGCCTTAAATGTTTCACAATTTTTAATAAAGTTATAGAATCATTTTTGTGCAGCTTTATTATGAATTTAAAGTTTTATTGTGTATGAAAAGAAGTACATTTTCAGCATGCACTAAGACTCTTCTAAAAAAGTGTGAGACTCAATTAAATCCATCCCAAAAACAAGGATTTTTTCAAAAAACTATTATTTAAGGATTTAAAGAATTGCATCTACAAATTCATACATTTGTTAAATAAATTGTTAAATTTCTCACCTATAGGTTATTAGATACCCAAATTCAGGATCAATTAATGTAGGTAGTAATATTTTAAGCTTACTACTTACAAATGTATATAATTTAACATAGTTCAAAAATAAGTTTAAATCTAAATCCAAAAGTTAAAAAAATACAAAAGAAAAATTGTGAACAGAGTTTTACCAATTTAGCTGAATTTCTAAGAAATTAATAACATTGTGAAAGAACAGAAGTTTCGTAATTCATATGTATTATTACTCTATTCTAGACATAGATTATTGGAAGCTATCCATTACAAAGAAAGGAAACAACTTCCTACTATTTTCTCAAATAAAATCGTGCGCTAACCTTCTTAAAATTTAAGATAAAAACCAAATTATAAGAATGAGTAAAAAAAGAAACTTACCAGGCATTTCTGTCGGAGGGATAGGTGGTTGTGTAGTGGGCACTGTAAAATTAAAAATGTCAGTTGGTGAATAACTTTACACTTGAGTAAATCCTTAACGTAAAACAGTTTTAAGTGATATTGTGAG
>JAGEOH010001198.1:0-25000 GCA_032207245.1 Pardosa pseudoannulata
CACGTATGATCGTGTGTAACACTTGTTGGAGTTGGAAGGTGTAACACATCATTTACAGAATAGAACAAAAATAATGAGTTAATAGGCGATATGGTCCCCTCTTACAGATATGCAGGTTTCGCAGCGTGATTTCATACTTGAAATAAGGCAGTTTATGGCAACTGATCCCATTTGTTCAGCAAGGCTGTTTTCAGGTCCTGGATAATTCTCAGATTGGGGGGCGCGACTTACGAGTTGCAATAGAGAATGTGTGCATGATGTCAGGTGCAGCAAAAATTGCAGCTCAACTTCCTCGTTGGCAAAACATTTGAATTTCCTACGGATTGTGCTCGCTATTGGGGATTTAATTTTGTCAATTATCTGAAAATGGTAACAAGCTGTTGTACGTATGGCTGTATTAAGCGTTTTAACAAAGAGAAAATATTGAATTTTATTGCTTTCCTAAAGATCCTTCATTGCGAATGCTTTGAATAAAAGCTTTGAAAAGGCAAAACTGGATTCAAAGTTCTTCTTTGAGAATTTGCGGAAAACATTTTCAGAATGGTAATAAATCGTTAACCTTACTGTAATGTAATTGATTATATAAAATAATTGCTCTAATTTTTTATTATTACTATTTTTTTTCATATTTCTATTGTATTTTCTATGATTTTGTGAGCGGTACTGTACCTAACAATGTAATTAATTTTTGTCTTAAAATGATCAGATTTTGTATTTTTTTTTTTTAGATTTTTATTTATGTAATAGTTTATTGTGCCTCTGTTAACATAATCAAAGTAGTTAAACATTGATTATGATACTTAATAGTACTGTGTAAGTGTATTTTTTTTAAATATATATTTGTAAGTGCTAAAAATAAATCTATTTCGAATTACTTGTCCAGTTTCTGATGTTTCTCCTTCCTTTATATAAAATTTAGTTTTATTGTATACGTGATTCATATCGAAATTCATAAGATACAATGAAAACAAGCAATGCTTTGCCAACTAAAAGTTGAGTTGTAGTCAGCACTCTGATTTGTTTACAAACAAGCACTTCCTCTATTGGCCACCCCAGATGGTATCCATGCCAAGGCGGGTTGAAGCTGTGTTCCGCGCCAAAGGTGGGCCAACTCGTTAACTGACAGGTGGTCATAATGTTTTGGCTCTTGAGTGTAGGTAAGAAAAACTTTTAGGAATTATACTGGAATACTATGTTTAAGAATTAGATAAGATTATTATGTTTAGGAACTAGTTGGAAAACTTTTAGCTTTCCTAACTAATTGTCCATCTTAGTCACTTAGTTCATCATCAGGAATATGACAAAAAAAAAAAAAAAAAAGAATATGTACAATGATTAAAAGTATGGTTGATCAAAACTTTATTTAAATATATATTATTCTACCCTTGCGTGCTATGAATATAGCTTTATACGGTTACAAAACATAATTTTGGAAACTTAGGAATAATACATTTAGGAATTAGTAAGGAAAAATTTAGCTTTTCCAACTTATTCCCAAACCTAATTGTTTAGTCATCATCATGAACAGTATGGAAGAAAAAAAAAGAAAGTTTAAGGTGAATAGGAGTATAGTTCAATAATTCCAGAGTTCCCGCTCTTTTTCCAGAACAAAAATTAAGGACTTTCGAAGAACCAAAGTAATTTTTAATAAGGACCTACTTGAAATACACGACATAACAGCATAAACCCTATTTCCTGAGAAACATATTTTAATGATTATGAACTAGACAAGGCATGTTCAATAAATGCCCTACAATATTTCAGAATTATGTTTTTAAAAATGCCTAAAAATTATTATAAGATAAATCTATTTGACAAAAACTAATTTTGAAAATGTACATCTAAAGTTTTTTCAGTGATCAAACTAAAAATAAATTGTGAATAAAAACAATATTATAAACAGTATTTTCTGAGGGTTTAAAAATGACACACACACACACACACATATATATATATATATATATATATATATATATATATATATATATATATATGTGTGTGTGTGTGTGTGTGTGTGTGTGTGTGTGTGTGTGTGTGTATACATATATATATGTATATATATATATAATATATATATAAAATATATATATATATGTATATATATATACTAGCTGATTATACCCGAGGTTGCCTGGGAAAGAAGAATGTTTCAGACTTTTCTATTACATTGAATGCAAGGAAAATTAAACTTCCACAAGTAACTGAAATATCTACAAACCCCCATCCTCCATGCTTCGTTTAATTAAAATCTGCATGACTGTTAGGAAAGGGAACAGGGAATGTTAGCTATTAGGAAAGGGAAGCTGACTTTATAATTTAAACCTTTTTAAGTATACGAAAGATTATTTATTTGTCAAATAAGTAACTAAGAAAAAAACTGATAGAAAATCACATAAAGATGGCGATCTCGTCAATGGAGAAATTGATCGCGTTCCAATTTAAAAATTAAGGAGTTTTTAAGGACCTTTGACAAAAATTAAGTAGTTTTAAGGGCCCTTAAAAATTAAAGCTAAAGTTAAGGAGTTCTTAAGGACTTTTAAAGACTGGGGGAACCTTGAGCTCATTTAAATATCTCATATTCCATCTTTACATGTTATAGATATAGTTTAATATGGTAGCATAAATATAATTTTCCCCCTTTTTTCTTGAAAAAAAAATGCGAGGCACTGTCCGGTGTCATCATGTGAAGTGCCCTTTTACAGTTGAGAGGTTACCCTTCAATGTATGGAAGCAATGTAACTAATTCAAACATTTGTGGGTGTGTGGATGTTTACAATAGTGGAGCTGTCTGGAACAGGACTCTTGCCGGACAGTCCGGACAGAGCTGTGGTTTATCCTGCTCTAGAGCTGTTTCAGCTTGTGAAACAAATTACTCTTGTTCGTCAAATATGACAGAAAAAATTATTGCGCAAAAATTATTAACACATATTTAAATATGCGCTAATAAATGTAAAATCTATTTTGTTTATTTCTTTAAGGCATTCAAAGAAAGTCATCTTTTTGAAGACATCTGTTTGCTGTCATATACGAGGCGCATCCAGAAAGTAAGTTTCTCTATTTAAAAGAAGAAAAAAAAGAATTCACACTTTTGAGGACATATTTATTGGCAATAAATACAGCAGTGTTACAGCTATTTTTCAACATAGCCACCACCAGAATTGAGACACACTTGTCGTATTGTGAGATCAACTTTTGTATACCTCTGTCGTAGAACTCTGAGGCCTGTGAATGGAACCAGCCTTCCTATCCCAGAACACCATGCACATCCCTTTCAGCTCCGACAGCGTCTGTTTGAATTTGGTCCTGACCGAAGATGCACTATGATGCTAATGCATTGACTGCTGCTTGGTTTTCGGGGTAAAGGGCGAAATCCAAGTCTCATTGCCCGTGACGATCCTATCGAGGAACTCGTTGCCGTCATCGTGATACCGTTGCAAAAATGTCAGTGCTTCTCTTAAGCGTGGAATTTTGTGTTCGGGTGTCAGTTTCGGCTCATAGACCTGACAGAGCTGACGATGAATTTCAATTGGCGCAAGGCTTTGTGCATTCAAGATCCCCGACCGAACATTGCAGGCGGCGGGAGAAGGAATTAAGAGTTTCCATTTCAGACCACTATACCCCGATACTGGCACGAATCGGAACTTGTCCAGCTGACATATGATTAATACGTCATAGATCTGTTACGCACGCTCAATTGACACGGCTAATTACGTTTACTTTAAAGGGGAAAACATCGGGAAACTTACTTTCTGGATGCGCCTCGTAATAAAATTCAATATCTTTCAATAAAACCACAGTATTTTTTCCATCCAAACTAATTTTTAAATCTGTCTAAACACGGTAGCTAAGAAGAAAAAAAATCCATTAAGCTATATGCAACTGAGTATGTGGATTTTACAAAGATTTTATGCTGTCTGGAATAGGCCCTCTTTCGGTATAATGTAGACAGGGCTCTGGTTTGTCAGGCCCTAGAGTAGCTCTTCTGGGTATGATAGAATACTAAGTTTCATAATACTTAAATGTTGTAGAACCCAGTTAATCAGGCAAGCTGGAAATTTTTCCAGACCTTAAGAACATTCAGAAAATTAAAATAATACTAAATAAAAAGTTGCCTGTAATATATGTGGCCTGATTTAAAAAATTATTACTAAATAATCGCTGAGAAAACTTTCTAGTTATAATTCACATCATTATGTGGACATTTAAGGAAATTTAAAGAGAGAACACCTAATTTTTTATAGTAGATTTTATTTTTAGTAAAATTTTTCTTTCTTTTTTGGGCATCCTCCAAAGCAAATGAAATGATATTTCATAGAAATCTACAAGACATTCTGTTTCAGCTAGTGAATCAAATCGTGAAACATATTACTCGTGTTTATCAAAATATGACAGTAAGTAACAAAAATTAAATTGCACTAACAAATAGTAAACCTAATTTCGTTTAATTTTTAAAGGCCAAATATCGTTTTGAAATTATTTTCTCCCATATAATAAAAATTTTCATCTTTCAATAAAACCTCCTTTTTTGTTTGTTTGTTTTCTGTCCAAACTAGTATATGAAAAGACATTTCATATATTATGTCTTTCTCCGTAGTTATAGAAAAAAAAATTTTAAAATACTAGTGAATGTGCATGCAATCCTCAGAATTATTTTTCCCTCCTATTTCATGAAGAGTTCTATCCCTGTTATATTTTATTTTTGTCAAACATAATCTTATGCCTGAAATTACAAAAAAAAACTGAAATGTTGATCTCCTTCCTAAAATTACAAATATAATAAAATCTGTATATAACAATACTTCTAAAACACAGTTGCCAGCATACAACTTTGAATCTTATCATTTTACATAATAAATGTGCAAGCTAAATATTTAGGCTGAGAATACATTCACAAGTTTATACATAATACTTAAATCCATATCAAAGGCTAACACTGAAGATTTATATGTATGATATATTTTTTTATTTATATGCAATTAGTTATTTTATTGCATGCTTACACCTCTTTTTCTCTAGAAAGATGAAAGAAATATTAATGAAGAACAAAATAAGAACATTATTCTTCTCCCTTATGTGATTATGTTTCAACAAGCTAATAAACAATTTTGTATCATAATCAATAGCACATAAATAGAATCTTTAAATAAAAAAAAACTTGACAAAAATCTGAATGTATAAAACAAGATCTATATGACCACTTCTCAAAAACCATTTTATTAGAATTTTTAAAAAATTCCCATTTTATTTATGTTTTAAATGATTATATGTGGCTGATTTTTCCTCCATTAGAAACTCTTTGTCAAGAGTCTGTTTAAAATGCTCCTCATGTATCAGCATTTTAGCTATTATTATATCTTTTAAAATTTTATCATGGATGGAATTCTAAAATGAGTTCCTATCTTGTGTATACTGCTGAATATCCTCTCAAATTTTACTTTGCTATGTGGTATTATAATATGCAGAATAACTTTTGAAATTTTGTTATGTTTTAAAATTCCATCTAACTGAAAACCATGTGATAACAATAACAAGTGGTATTTCTGTGGTGCAGAGAGAATTATCTACAAATGGAGAATGTTCAGAAGCATTCAACATTCCCTTATTAAAAATTGTAAAAAATCCTATTTTTCCAATTTTTCCACGAGATTTTTTTTTTAATTAACTCAAAATTGCACAGTTTTCACATGCAAGTATACAATCTTACAATGTGACCCAAATCTGTACAATGTATAACTATATTGTACAAGTTGGGATGTATGCTATAAAGATAAATTTGTCTATAACGATATTTTTTGGAGGGTCTTGCAGAATTTTTTATTTATGCAATGTATTCCTCATTTACTAGCAAAATAACAAGAGGTTACTAATTGTGTTATAAATATTTACAATTTAAATTAGTAAATAAAGTTATATTAGATCTTTTAGTGTTAGATCTTTTATCCAAGATATTATATGAGCCCTACGCATATATGAAGTACAAATAATTAATTTGTTTATATTTTTCAAGGTCCCTACAGTATCATTAAAGAGAGGTTTATATAACCCATCAAATTTCCTTGATAGCATTGAATGTGTATGATAATGGTTGGTGTCAACAATCTTACCAATGGCAACAACTGTCTTAAGAGTACCGATATATAAAATACTTTTAATAATATAATAATTAATGCAATAAAGATTCTTCTCTTGCTTTGTCCTGCATATTTTCTATATGGTTTTTAAGAACAGATGCTTTGATTCTCCTAAAATCCACAGAGCTGAAATCTTGATTTAAAACATCTTGACACAGGCTTATGTTGTTTAAAATATTTTCAAGAGTCCAATGTTTTCGAAGAAGTGCATGAGACAGAACAAAATGTCCATATTGGACCCGGTGTATCTGAGTACAAACAGCTGTACTTTTCAAATCGACTCCCAGATCATGGATAATCTCAGCTAAAAATTCTTCAGTTTCATGAATACAATGCACTTCTAAAAAAAAATAGTTTGTTTTACTTCAAATGTATAAAATTATACAATATAAAAAGTATTCAAAATTATGAAAAGAGCATAACTTTAACACTGTTAGTTTACAGAAGATTAAACTTTTTAAAATAAGCATTATTGAGTCAATAAATAGAACATTTTTTTTAGTTAACACAATACAGAGATACCATAAGTTTGCTCAAGGTCAACACAAAATAGTTACTACATAAAATTGAAAATAATTACAATAGTTGGAAAAAATAATTCTCTCTAAAGTGCAAATGTATATTACACCGATTTTTTTTCATAAAGATTATAATTAAATATTCATAAAAATAGTAATTTTATTCCTGCATTGCAAATTATTGTTTCATAATGTGGAATAATGTTTTATAATCAAACTCCACAAGTTTAAAATTAATATTATAAAAAGTTGATGAGATGTAAACTTATTATTACCTAAAAAAAAATAACCTGAGAAAAATATCAGACCAGTGGAATTAGTTAGAAAAAGCTTTGATGGAAATAAAACTTTGGATATACAAGAGGATATCATAAAATATTAACTATTATAAAAAAAAAAATAACCTAGATATCTGGATAAAATTCATTCTGTATATTAGTTTGGTTTTGTTTGGAGTGCTACAGTCTACTTTTTTACAACACAAGACACTGGGCCCTACTGCTTAAAGCTGATACCAAACATCTACAAACATATATACCACAGTGGGATTTGAACCTACAAATTCCAGAACCAAAGATCAGCATCCTAACCATTCCATCATCTTTCAGCTATGGAGGCATCTCTTATATATCAAAGAAAGATGTGGCATTACTTCAACAGTATGGCCATTGTTCAGCTATTCTGCATATTAATTTATTACTTTATATATAATACTATAGTATAGAAATGATAAGGATTCACAGTGTAATTACATAATGGCCTTCAAAAGGTAACAAAATCTAGGGACAATATGCATTAAATCCCGATGATAACTGTGTAGAGAAATGTAACAAAATGAATTTAAGTTTTATCTTGTTTACTTTTTATAATTATTAAAACTTTATGATACAATATAATAATATTAAAAACAGTAACCATGCTAACAGATAAAAACATGTAATTCACATGGATTTAAATATTTCAGTTACAAGGACTTTAAGTCTACTTACCAAGTGTGAAATAAGGCAGCTTAAATTCTGTACATTTAATGCTATAAATTAATGGATTTGATTTAACACTGGGCTTCACAATACCAGATGATGCTAGGTCATAAGCTGCTTGACTTTTAAGGCTAACTCCAGCATATCTATTATTAGAGAAAATATACAATTAATTCTATTCTCCATCTATTTATTTGCTTTAGGCAGCAACATTGATATTTATTGCATAAAATTATTATTTATAATTTTTTAAATAAAGGATTTCATAATAAGAAAAAAGTTGTTCCATTGTTTCAAGTAAAAATATATTTAATTTTGCTATTCCTCGTTATAAATAAAACTTAAAGGTAGGAAAGACCCCCCACCCCACCCTCCTGCACATCATCCAGAGTTGAAGTACATATTTTTCCTTACATGGCAACATTAACTATAAATTGATTATGAAATAAACTGAATCATCAACACAATTATCACATTGATACACCCCTGAAGTCAAAACAGGAAAGTTAAACTGAAATCAAGGTAAAGTCACATTTCATATATTTGTTTATATATATATATATATATATATATATATATATATATATATATATATATATATATATATATATATGTGTGTGTGTGTGTGTGTGTGAGACAACCATAGCTGTCATATCATCTATCCCAAGGAATGCAATTGTGTCCATCGGGAGGTCAACTATGAAACAGGAAGAGAGTGGCATGCAGAGGCACCAACAACAACGACAATAGCTTCGACTAACCTCATTTATTCCTGTTTCACATGATTACAATGAAAACACACATCGAGACAAACAAACAACAAACATCAAACAAACAACTTGAGCAACAATGAACAGCTCTGGAACCTTGGTGCTCGCCCATTTAAAAACATTTTAAAACCGGAATCGATGTCATGATTGATGGCAAGAGACAGCCAATCATGCTGCATAGAAAGTTCTTGCAAATTCTAAAAACCCACCCTACTGACAGTGTGCAAATCCCAAAACCAGAAAAAGGCTGCCATTTTATAATAATTGACATACAGAATTTTGAAACCAAAACAGAAATATTTTAAGCAATGTGCCCCATTATTACATATATATAGTGCAAAACTTATAAATCATGAGCATTTTTTAACAAGAATAATAAATAATTTTAAATCTCATAAAAACCATTCATTTAAAAAAATTTGGCAGTCATGCCAAAGTCTGGCATAGGATAAAAAAAAAATTAAATAGTTTAATACTTAACTGATAGTAACATGACTTTTATTTATCATATTTTCTATTTTATACAAATTATCCAGAAAATTCCAAACCACCACTTCAAAAGCCAGATTTGAATTAGGAAACATATAATAGGAGAGAACTAGAGACTAGAATATGAAATCACATTAGAAAAAAAAAAAGATAAAAACTGGAAAAGTAGATAAACATCAATGCAAAAGTGTAAATGGTAGGGAAACTAGTAAATTTTTTTCCTGGATACTGATAGGCTCTTCCACATGCTGAGCAATATCCCAATAAATTTTAAACTACTGTAATAAATAGAAGGTTAGTTCCCTAGCAGCTATAAACAAAAATTACTCTCTCCAGCTCTCGGAGATGTGGCATCATGTTTATTTTCTATTGTTAATTATTGTATTTGTCCACTGTTTTGTACAATATTTTGTAATTAATAGTAATAGTTTATTTGATAAGTGTTAAATCAGTGTTGTGACATTTTTAGCTGCTTATCAATTACTGAATTGTTAAAAATATAAGTTACACTGTGTACAGAACAAAATACAGAACACTACTGCTGACAACTACTGTTACAACTTTGTAGAAAATATTTTGTGCCACAATATATATATATATATATATATATATATATATATATATATATATATATATATATATATATATATATATGCAGTAGAACCTTGATTAACCAGGAATTTTGTTGTTAATCAAGATGATTTTTTCTGCATACTTAATTATATATATATATATATATATATATGTAATCCATTTTTTTTATAAAACTCCTTCACAAGGAGAAAGCTCAACAGCTATAAGTAATGAGAATGCAGTCAGACTAACATTAAAGAACATGGCACCAGTCTAAGTTAAACTTTATTCCGGAGCGGCAACAACGTACATCTTTTCTACTTAACAATATAAAGGAAAAAGCCACAGAGTTCACTCTGATCGGACAGAGGTGCACCCAAAAGCTATGTCAAAAAGAATTTTCCCACAGTAAAAAACAACTTACTAAGCGAATTAAATGCACTATCAGCAAAACACGAAACCATGTTCAGCCAACAGCTGTGAAACTGCTGTATAGACAGAAAGTTTACAGTTTTATGAGAGAAAGGAATGTTAAGTGGAAAATACTTTGTTAACTAAACCATTTAGAGGCTGGGAAAGAGATTTAAATGAATTAGAATGGTAGAGATGAGCTTTTTTGAAGAAATATTAAAGTTAAATAATTTTGATATATTACAGATATATATATATATATATATATATATATATATAATAGTTATATAATACACATAGTGCTGTTAAATATGGAGATCAATTGTTTTATAGAAGTTTTATATCTATTTAAGTATAGCTTTATGGAAAAATTATGTAAATATAGAGGAAATTTAAAATGATTTGACTTCTGAAAAGGAATTAGCATTCCAAATTAATTTAAACTAATATGCTAGATATGTTTATACTTAATAATTTAGAATTAAAGATTGAAAACAAAATTGTGTTGGAAGAAGATATGCTTGAGTTTTGTACTTTGAAAACCAAGATCCAAGTTTTCAAATCTTTGATGATGACAGAATTATTCAAACCATTGATCCCTTATCAGACATTAATGACATTCACAATGAGGACCAGGGCTTTAAGGATTCAAGGACTATAAGTCATACCAAAGGTGTTCTAAAACATTTGGAGAGAAGAAGCAATGTTATACCTACAGATCTTCTATTACTCAAAAACTGGTACCATTCAGTAGCCACTGATAGAAATTCTGGACTTTTGCAATGAAAGGTAATAGACTTTTTTAAATAATAATGTACATATAACAAATTAATGTAAATTAAATAATAAAATATTTTGAGAATTGTGTTACATATGAAAATGCATCTTTCATTATTTAACTTAGTATGAATAATTAAAAAAATACACAATTTCTATTAAACGAGATTTTCAATATTTGAGGTACGAGGTTCCAATTAGAAGTGATTGAACATTTTGTTAAAATGCTAAACTATTCCCCTAACAATTTAAAAAACTGATGTTTTAGATAACCAAAATTCTAATGTAATTGTTACTGTCAGTATTATTATTAAAAATCTACCCATTCTAAAACATCAGTTTTTTAAATTGTTAGGGGAATAGTTTAACATTTTAACAAAATTTTCAATTACTTCTAGAAAACAAAGTAAATACCAATAAGCTCTTACTCCATATTACCATTATCTTATATAACAAAGATTTATAACTCTTGTTTACTAAAAATGGATTAAAATCTGTTTTCCCAATAAATAATACACTTTTTTTAATTTTTAGATTAGTTATAAATAAAACAAAATATACTAACTCATAAGCTAAACACTGATGAGAAGCTTGAATATTGGATAATAGTTTTTCCAATGGGCCTTTTTTCACATGGCCTAAAAAAAAGTAAGAAAAATATCAATGTCCAAAACAGATTTTTTAAAAACAAAAATATTTTCTTTCCTTAAAATGAATAAGGCTACCAATCGAAATCTCACTTTTGCAATCTATATGAAAAGACAAAGTTCACATTACAAAAAATCTATACATCATCTATATCTTACAGGAGTTGCAAACATGAGATTATCATCATATTTCTGATATATACATAAATTACACACAAAATATTAAAAATATAATATCTACAAGCAATGATGTATTAAAAACATAGATGCACAGGGAAATTTTTACACATATGGATAAAATATTTTAATGCAGTTAGCTATCAATTTTTAACTGAATATCAATTATAAAATCATCAATTTAACTACTATTTTATTTGGAATTCAGATAACTTGTGAAAAATAATAATTATTCAATTCTTAAACATTTCACTTCAAAAGTATCTGAAAATATTTGAAAATTTTACATATAAAATATTAACTTACAATTGATATATATAATTTCAAAATATAAAAATATGGAATCATGAAATATATTTAGTTAACCTGACAAGCAAATCATTATGACTTAACAGTTTATGGTCCAAATTCAAGGGAGACGTGTATCTATCATATCTCACTCTTCGTCCACAAACTTGCCAAGATAAGCAAGTTTCAGGTTTGATTTGATTTGGTTTGGAGCACTATGGTCTACTTTTAAAACACAAGGGCCAATAAGCCTGGGACCTACTGCTTAAAGAGGATCCTGAATAGCTACGAATATCCATGACACAGTGGGATTTGAACCCTTGAACTCCAGTAAGTTTGAATCCCATTGACTCTGAACCCAGAACTCAGTAGGTTTGAATTCCTCTGAGGCATGGATCGTTGTAGTCGTTTGGAATCAGCTTTATGTAGTAGGTCCAGGTTTTATTGGCTTTTGTGATGTAGAAGAAGACTGTAGCACACCAAACCAAACTCGAAACTTACTTACCTCTGCAAGTTTGCACAAACGGTGAGGTATGAGAGAAACACGTTTAACTTATATCTAGCCCTATATTTGCTACTAACAATCCAGTTACATAAAAAGCATGATGGTAAAAATAGTTTTTCTTGTTTTCATATTGTCAAATTTTTGTCAGCCTATCTACTAGTTTTGTATCAAAACCATATACATAAAACATGTTTGGTATTAAAATGAAACAGTTTAAGGATATACTTAACAGAAGAATAAATACATTCATATTACATGAAGAACTCTAAATATTGTGTAATATGAATGTATAATATGAGCCCCAAAGCAAAATGTGCCAAAAAATGCGACACGTCACAGAACAACTGGCTCCGCTGCAGAACAATTGTAGCTTGCAGAAAAACTTTTTTCCTTTATATATATATATATATCAATGGTTTTCCGTAAGTAGGAAAGAATCACGGAAGGGAGGTGGGGGGTACAAGTTGAAGTGGCAATTCCAAGCTTTATAAGAATGGTGAGAAAAATTAAATTTATGATAAAATATTTTTAAAGGAAACTACAAATTTGAAAGTACTAAGGTTAAGATAATTTCCGGTGTCTTGCCAAATTTGCAGGCAATAATCCTTTGGGTGAGTTGTCATTTCTTTGTCTTCCCTACACTCTACCAGTGTGATAGATAGCTCGCGATCTGCCTATCCTAAAAAATTTCATTGCATTAATGTTTGGGCCAAATTGTCAGTCCCATTTTTATCACCGTAGTGATATCTCAAAGTATCTTACATCAAAAATAATTGACAGGACAGTAAATTCTATGTTAATGCCTTGGTTTTAATACAAATATTTTTCTAAATTTCAGGTAGCACTGTTTTATTAAATATTTTTAGTTATACATATTGGTAAAGATGAAAATGTACCACAATAGGAATGATATTGAGGGAGAGTAAATATATGATAAAATAAATATATCACCTGCAGAACATTTTTGATTATCTGAAAGCCTGTTGCAGAACATTGAAAAGTATTCTGCTGTGGGGAATATGAGCACCAATTTATTAATAATATATCAGATTTTTAATGATAAGAAAAATATCACTTACTGTAAGTACTCCTTTCAAAAACTATGCCATCTGACATGAAATTTTTAGTAGCAACACCAAATTTGCCCTTTACTTCATACTTGCGTACAAGATTATGAAGCAAAGGATTTTTAATCTTTTTACAGCCATCATTAACAGCTATTACTGAAACAAAAATTAAATTTTATAAAATTTATAACAATATTTATATGAATCAAACACGAGACAATCAAAATGTTGAAGAAACTGTCCAAATTTTTACTACTGATGTTTCATGGAAACAACTAGATGTTACAACAGTCCTAAATATAAAATTTCAACTCTCTACATCTAATCATTTTTTAATTATGGCTGGCAGCAATAATTTTTATTATATAAAATATTTTTATTATATAGAATGCAGATTGTATCGGTGCATAACTAGATGCTACAACCCTTCTAAATACAAAATTTCAGCCTTCTCTGTAATGGTACTCTTTGAGTTAAGCAAGATAAAGGCCTGCATACTACAGATGTTACATTAAAACTAGTCACAATTTAGTTCAAAGACAATCAAAATGAATATTTAATGTTTTTTTAAGTATATACAGTTATAAAGAAGAGAAAACTAGTCAAAGTTCCTTCACACATAGTTAAAATGAGTATTGAAGATATGAACACCAAAATTTTTCCTGGTTAAAATACTTTTTTTGCTTTGTAGAAGGAAGTTTAATTCCTAGAAGATGTTGGAGAGAGGGTCTATGAGCCCTCTCAGAATTTGTGACTGCACCAATAATGCCTTCAAAGAAGAGATATAACCAAGACACATTTAAGCTTTTATACAATTTTGAAGTCTTGTATTTAAACCCATAGTACATCTAAAACCTAAAATTGTTAATACCAATCTCTAAAAAAAATACATCTTCCCGAAACCATTTAGAATAAACCCTGACAATATCTATTATTGTCATTTGCTAGCAATAAAATTGTGGTTCTTAAACAAAGATCAATCCTATTCTTTTAATTCATGCAAGATTGAGACATTTTATGAAAGATATAATACATTCCTGTTTTTTGTAAAAAGATCAACATTTTACTTGAAATAAGCTCAAAAAAAAACTCGAAATGGATCTCTAGAATAAATAGACAAATTCAAAATGAAATTTTCTTTTTTCTTTTTTGATTTTCTCTATCAACTAAAATTATTTTCCGATACTGGAAGCATCCACTTTTTAGAAGCACAAAAATAGAAATAATAAAAATATGTTGCCACTAGTACAGAAGTTACCATAAATATATGAATTGTTTAACTGACATTGATTTTGAAAGATTTTCTGCATGAATTCAGAAAGTACTGAACATTACTTACATAATACTCCACTAGTATACTTTCCAATCCTACTAATAGTAGCTATTCTAACATCCTGTGTTTGATAATGTGGTCCTGAAACTATTAACAACAATTCAGTGCTAAAAATTGGGTCACTAACATACCTCAATGCATTATAACAAAAAAACCAAAAATGTTTTAATATTCAATGTTACAGAAATAAATACTTGAATGGTATACAAACTTAATTTTTGGAACAGAAATACATTCTAACTTAAGAATTTATACTCCATGCTAAATAAAAAACATTAAATTCCTATTTAATGATTTAGTAATATAGATTTCATACGAGGATCAAAATAGAAATAATATTTACTCATATAATTCTCATTAAACAGTAGAGTCACAAATTATTAATTTTTACACATTTCCTGAATACTTAATATACAGATAACACTTTTAAAAATATTCTGTTTTACTTTTCAAAGTTTTATTGGTGTATAATGCAATTATGCAAACAACCTAAAAATTTTTATTTCCATACTTTCATTCACATACAAAACTTTATTTTTGAAAATATATTTTCAGTTTAATTTGAAAGCTATGTTATAATATAAATAATTTTTTTAAATATATATTTTTTAAACTTATAATTATATGTTTCAAAGATTCATTCACCTCTAAATAATTTTAAATGTCATGAGTTAACAATAATTGATTGGAATTTTAATTTAATAACTTCTAAATCAGTATGTAATAATGCAATTATTTAAATTTTGCCGTAAGTTAAAAACTGTTATAAAGCAGTCTTTTCAAATTGTGGCATTTCGATAACTTTCCCTATCTTATGTTATAGAACTATTATATATTAATTTATGAAAGTTACTCATTTTAGAGGTTACCTAAATGATGATCAGCATAATTTGGAATCATTTCAACTTCAAAAGGTTTATTTGAACACACAGAGCCTTTAAGAGACACTAATTCTCGCAGTTTCCTTTGTTCTAATCCATTTAAATCTATAAGAAATTTTCAAAATTAATGCTGAGTTGAATTTAAAGTCAAAATGACATGAAAGAAGAATATAGTTAAAATTATAAAATACCACGGCATAAATTAAACCGTAGTGTTTGTCGAAATGCCGTATGAGATAGACCACTGGGTTTATAAATACAAAATATTCCATTAAGAGCCTTCCAAGCCTCTGGTGCGTAACTCAGTGTCTTAATTGCAGACATATTTACATTTTAAGCACACTTAAAGACAAGGCATGTTAATGTAAATATAAACAATAAAATCAGTCAAATTAACAGTTAATTCTGAGTACTTGCAGGCACATGAACTATAAACAAACCATGGGTACTTTTTTTCCGTCGAAATGTACATTTACATCGAACAAAGAAATCGTTGTTACTCTATTCTCATCATATAAGTGGTGGTGTGATATCAATATCAAAGTTATAACCTAGACTGGTAGGAAATTAGGGACTCATTTCAACTAAATAAAACAGAACATCATTTTTTCATTTTTGGTCACAACCCCGATCCAGTGTGTGTAGGTGGGTGGATGGGTGTGTTTGTAAACCAGCTCAAATTACATCCCCCATTGCATTAAATTGTGGCTTCTATTGTTTTTACTTGCCCAGGCTACTGAGCAAGAAGAAATTTGAGTGCTATTAATTAATAAAGATGATGCAGTCTGGCCGTTTCATAAAAAAAGAAGCAGACCAAATCTTACGTGGCACTTAAACTTTCATTTCAGAGCTACGAAAACGTCATGTTACTCTGCCAAAGGCAGAAGATGGGATGATCAGGAAAACATTTTGCTTTTACAGAATTGGGCCCCACAGCGAGACAGAGACGAATTCCTTCCCAGAGAATGAACCTTCTACTTACGACGTAGATGGAGTTGTCCAGGGATACAGCATTGAAAAATGCAATGGGCAACATGGATGTAGGGTGTAGCCTTAAACTAAAAATCCCCAAATGAATCGCATACTTCAACATCAGAAATTTCATTTACACTAGAAGCAGATATACCTCTTAAAACGTATATAAATCCATTCAGCTTTACAACTGCATACTTATAGAGTGGTATACTGAAGTTTTGAAGTTCAGCCCAGTGGTTCTCGATGTATCGTTACGTTTTTTAATTATAGATTATGCCACATCTCCCCCTTTCAGAGATTTAGTCAATTTGGAGCTTTAACAGCCCTTCCACTACGAGAGACTACAAGTTGGTCAGTTCTCGAATTAAGTTGAACATTCTTCTTACTTAAGTCCGAAGGATTTGGTCTTTTTGTTTCGAATACTTTACTCTTAGAAACTTCTGTAGAAAAAGCTTCTTCGAAGTCCTCTTCTGCTGGACGCAGCTGCAGTTTTGTACTCGGAATTAGCTGTTTTCTGTTTCGCCTCAGGTTACGTTGCCTTTCTTGTACGAAATATGATCTTGGTGTATTAGCTTCTTTCTGTAATGTACCCACAACCTTCTTATCTATTATCCATACTTTCTCCTCCCCTGGATTCATTGGTTGAAGTTCGTGGGAGTTGTGTATTCGATTATAGTACATTTCTTGACTTTTTATTCGATTCTCCTCAATTTCTTCTAACTTTTCTTTCCGAATCAATTTAGTTGAAGTATTGAGAGTGGTATGGGTAATTTTGTTTGCAATCTTCTTCCCATCAATAGCTCAGCAGGGCTATATCCATTTTTAAAGGTGAAGCTCTGTAACTGAGAAGTGCTAAATATGAATCTTTTGATTTTTTTTTTTAAAGCTGAGCTTGATTATCTTGACATCAGCTTCCACAAACCATTGTTTTGAGGATATCTTGGGCTAGACGTAACGAGGTAAAAGCCATATAATTTTGTAAATTGTTGTAATTCAGCTGTTCTAGTAACTTCAAATTGTGGCCGATTGTCAGACCTTACGATATCAGGTATTCCGTGTCTAGCAAAAATTGATTTGCAATGTAGAATCCCATCTCAAGATTTAAGTTTATCCAGATTTGTAACTTCTGGATATCGTGAATAGTAATCAGTCACCAGTAAGTACTAATATGAATAAAGCTTGAATAGATCCATGGCTACAACTTCCCAAGGTCTTTACGGAAAGCATGTTGGTTTCAATGGTTCAAAAGGCTTTTTACCTTCCTGGATACACGATGTACATTCTCGAACTGTTTTTCTATCTGTTTACTTATACCCGGCCAATAAACTGCGAAAATTGCTACAGCTCTACACTTATTTATCCCCATATGACCTTTGTGGATCTTCTCTAGAATTTCTTGTCGAAGGTTGTATGGAGCAATTATTCGAGCTCCTCTCATAAGTAACCCATTTTGCAAGGACATTTCATACCTCAAAGGCCAGTAATGTAGACATAATGGTTCTACTTTTTTTTTCTCAAGCCATCCATATAAAGCGTAGATTGTTAACAATTTGCATGTTGAATCGTGTTCATCTTCCAATTTTAACTGTCTTTGTGGAGCTACAGGAATAGATTATGTGATTAAATTGATGTAAGCTTCGACTTTCTCTTCTAATTCAAAATTTGGAGCTTCGTCCTGGTAATGTACTCTGTATAATGCATCGGCTGCACATAAATTATTACCTGGGTTGTGAAAAACATAAAAAGAGTATCGCACGAGTCTCATTTTTAATCTTTGAAGACGAGGAGTTAAATCATCTAAAGATTTTCTTTTTAATATAGGGACAAGAGGTTTGTGATCAGTTTCTAACAAAAACGTTGTGCCAATCAAATAGTCACAAAACTTTTCACACATCCATGTTAACTCAAGTGCTTCTTTCTCTATTTGGGAGTAACGTTGCTCAGTTGACGTTAAAGTGAGAGATGCATAAGCGATTACCTTAATTTTAGAGTCCTCCTGTTTTTGTGCATAATGTTGCTCCTTAATCGTAGGACGAAGCATCAGCAGTTAAAATAGACTGCTTGTTAGGGTCAAAAATTGCGAGTACTGGTTCAAATGACAGAATCTCTTTAATTTTCTTCAATGCATTTTCTTGAGGTACATCCCAAATAAATTGGTTCTTTGTTGATAACAGTGAAATCAAACATGCCAAAGAAATTTTGGTATAAATATTGCTATGTAGTTAGCCAAGGAGTTGCTTCAATTCAGTCTCATTCGTAGGACTTTTGAATTTTCATATACCTTCTATATTGTCTTTATTCCCGACTTATCAATTACGTGACCAAGGAATTTTATTGATTTGACAGAGAAACATCATTTTTCTTTGTTTAGAGTAATCCTGGTTTCCTTAAGACGCTTTAAAGTCACTTTCAACCGTTCATCATGTCCTTCTTTACTCTATCCCCAATTACGAATATCATCCATGTTGCATATAATTCTTCTTAGACCTTCTAAAGCCTGAGAATTCTACGTTGAAAATGTTCAGGTTCCGATGAAATTCCGAATGACAAACGCAGAAAACAAAATCTGCTAAGGATGTTATAAATGTAGTAGGGAAAGATGATTCTTCGTCAAGGGGTATTTGCCACAATCCCGAATTGGCGTGTAACTTAGAAAATATTTTGGCAGCCGTCAAGAGAGATAAATTATATTCTGTAGTCAGTAACGGATGCCATTCCCTTCGAATGCTTCTATTAAGTACCACTAATCTACACAAATCCTGACATTTCCTTCTTTTTTTCGTACCACAACAGCAGGAGAACACCAATCAGGTGGTTTCTCTACTGGTTTAATTGCATTTAATTCCTCCATCCTTTTTATTTCCAACCTTGGTTTTTTCAACAGTGATATAGTTATACGACGTGGAGAAGTGAGAGCATAAGGCTTAATATCATTAATAGGTGCTATGTGGTAGTTACTTTTTAGTAAACCCAGTCCTTGAAACAAAGACGGAAATTCCTGAACAGGATCAAAACTTCTAGTACTACGCACATAATGACCTTGTATATTAGGACCTAGTCCAAACAAATTTAAGTCTGGTTAGCCTAACAAACATGTCTGAAGCCTTTTTATAACATAAATTTCTTCCAAACAACTGTTTACGTTATACTCTATATTTTCAACAATCTTATCCATTAAATCTAAAATTTTGTTATCAGGGCCAAAAAATTAGTCCGTTTGTGTTCTGAAGATGAGCATTTGTTAACACTGTTTGTGCAACACGAGAAGGAATTACAGTGATCAGCACCACTATCGATTATAAATGTAATAGATTTACCTATTATTTTTATTGGAATAATCCAATCGTCTACGTTATGAATAAAAACGTAAACTAAGCCTATAAAACCTGCTTTAAAATTAACTCCATTAACTATATTAATCGAGGATGAGCGGACCAATGCCCTTTCTTCTGACATTTTTTGCAATAAAAGTCCTTGGCTAGACAATTTTTTTATCGTACGGTAATTTCTTACACCCTTTTCATTTTTGATTACTTAGATTACGTTTGTTGTCTTGAAAATTTTTTTATTCAAATTTATTTTTATGGATTACAGTGTTGATTGACGAATTATTTACTAATAAAGATTGTTACCTTTTGATCGATTCCGATAAACGAACTTTATCTATGGCAGTTTGCAAAGTAAGATGAGGATCAAGTTGTAACTTCTCACTTAAAGCCTGATCTCCAACAACTATTCGATCCTTCAATAATTCCTCATGAAGTGCACCGTAATTACATTTATCAGCAAGTGTATATAAATCAGTAATGAAATTCTGCAAAGCTGCGGCTTCCGAACGATCTTAACTCTCAAGTCATTGTGCCGAATTTCCCGCACAAGTTTAACGACTTATTAAGCCTTTTCCAGCAAAAGTACTTGCCTTCATGGATATGCGATTGTTATGAACTTTTTGCTATATCTAGTGAAAGTGTCCTCAGCTCAAGAATGATCCAACCTAACCCAGGTGAGTGGTAATTTTGATGAGTTTTGTCTTATTGATGCCAAGACATTAACTTTTTTCTTAAATCTCCTTTGTTTGTGGGCTTTTCTGAAGCTTTCGAACAAACAATGTATGATATTTTAAAATCTCAAGTTCAAAATAATTTTTGCTAATGATAACCCAATTCTTGTGTGTAGCACTAGTAATAAACGTCCTGATAGCGATAGTACGGACAAAACTCTCAAGCTAAAGAACTCTTTTGCTGTTCTTCAATCTGTTGACGGAGATTATACTTATTATATTAGGCCTAGCCCTAGCGGTTCTGAGAGAGCTACTCCCGCCGCATGTAAACAATACCAGCTTTTCTTCGAGATCGGGAAAATTGTAAGCAATAAATACAACAGTTGCATACACTTTCAAAAGATATCTCAACTGAATTTAGTCGAAATATGATCAAAATTACGACTGATTATGCTGATGTCTTCAGGGCTGCGCAGAATTATCTAGTTACAAATAAAATTCCAGCTCGGGCATTGGATCTAAAATCTGCGAAGCTACTCAAATTCATCATTAGGGATCTTCCGCTTTCTACGGATGTTGCGGAAATTGAAGAAGCTTTGCGTGATAACAATATAGGAGTAATTAAAATTGCTTATCTTACAAACCGCAAAACAAAACAACCCATGCAGTTGCTTTTAACAACTTTTAAACCCTCGCCAGCGGACGAAATAATTCAAAACATCAAAACTATCAACTACCTTACTGTAAAATTTGAAGCTTATAAGGCTAAGAGAGTAGCTCAATTCTACAGGTGCCAAAAATTTGGCTACTCTTCCCTCAACTGTCAACAAACCCCCCCAAATGTCTGAAATGTGGAGACAATCACCAATCTAATATGTGTAAAATAATTCTTGAAAGTTTTAAATGCTCTAACTGTGGCGGTGGTAACACTGCGAACTTTAGAGGCTGTCCGGCTAACCGGAAACAGGTGAAATAAAAAAAACTAGGATTGCCGTCCCTAAATTCATCCTTGCACCCCTTCCCCACACAAATATTTGGGAGCAGAGGGCTAAAAACGCGAAAAATCCTCAGAAACAACATATAAACTTGTTTCCGCACTCAGCTACGCCCACTCAATTCTTTCAAGATTTAGAAGGCTCTCATGCCCTTCCCTCATCCTCTAAATCGGCTGTAAATTAATAAAAACGATAAAAAAAATCGAGTAAATCTACTGATAAGCAAGTTAATCATACTGATTCCAGAAATATGGACTAAACACAAAAACGAAACAATCAAATTCTACATCCAAAAATTCTAAATTTGAAAACTTCTTTGACACCTCCTCCATTACGGAGCTCCTAAAGACAATTCAAGAAATTATGGCTGAATTTAACATTTCAGGCATCTTGGGGTTTAAAAGCATTTCCTCTATTTGAAATCCAATATAGATACTTTCACGAAATTTTATGAAATTTTTTAGCTCAATTCTAACATTTTCAACTTTGATTCTAATGATGGATAGACAAACAATCCGTAATATTAGCTTAAATATTCTTTTTTAGAAAGCAAATGGCTTGTATTTTAAAAATTAATGAGTTAAGAGACTTTTTAGAAGAGTCCGAAATCGATATTGTCCTCATACAAGAGTCTAAACTTACACCTGAGTTAAGATTCAACATCTCTCTACCGTAAAGATCTTTCGTAAATGGTGCACGCCTCCGAGGAGGAATACATGGTGGTATCGCCATTTAAATCAAAAGTAATTTAAATCACTACATAGTCTCTGATCTAGACACCAAGGATCTTGAATCTCTTTCGGTCATGGTCTTACCGGACTCATCCACTAAAATTTCAATTACTTCTGCTTGCATTAGGCATGAGAGAAGCTTCCCTTCCCCTGACCTACTCAAAAATTTTAAATTATTACCCACAATGCATCATTGCTGGTGACTTTATCGAGCATCACAAAGCCTGGAATTGCTATAGAGCTAATAAATTTGGCACTGGACGTCGCACTGGAGCTCGTTGTCTGACCTTCCTGGGCAAAGCCCTCTAGGCCAGAAGTTCTAGTTGCATGGATGGTAATGAAATAACATATATTGAGTACGAAAATGAGGACTGAAAAATACTAAAATTAATGTTAAAGGAATCTAAAAAGTTAATAAATACTTAGTAGGACAAGTAGGAAGGATACACGAGTTCGGTGAATTTGGCACAGATCTTTTCTCTCTTAATAAGCACACTGATGTTATTTTGCATCAACCTCCCACCTCTACTCACTTAGGTGCGCATGCTCGGCCTTCCACTATTGATTTAGCTCTACTTAAAAACATCCCTCGAAATTCCAGTATTGAAACATTGGCTTTCTTTGACTCGGATCATCTGCCAGTTCAACTGACGATCGATGTGGGCTCTGAGCGCCAGTTCTGACCCTATCATTTATACTGATTGGCAAAAATTCTAGTACATTCTTGCTGGGTTCCATTTAATTTTTCCCGTTGTAGCAAGGTGAATCATCTGAGAGTAGGAATTTCTACAGCCAATCCAAGGAAGGCGCAACTGACGTCATGTCACGCGTTTTCTCTCCATTTTTCCCGCCGGAGATGAGCAACCGCTAAGCATATTGTCTATGCTGCTAAGTATTCGCTTTTCCTCGCTTGGAACTTCCCTCGCTAGCTATCCCCAACGACAGTCAATTCTTTCTTAATAAATATTAATTGTTAATGTTGTTAGACACTGTTTTTATTTTCACTAACCTTCTGATATCAAATGGATATTTATGGATTCCCACATTCTCAATAATGGTCACCCGGACTCTGAACCGTTTTGATTTACTTCGGCCGCAACATTGACAGCATGGACTCTGAACCGTTTTGATTTACTTCGGCTGCAACATTGACAACCTGGATTATGAACAGTTTTAATTTTCTTTCATCTCAACAGTGACAATCTGCACTCCGAACTGGTATTATGGACCTTTGATGCGTTTGCCACCCACCCAAAGAGTTTTGATTTGGATTTACCGTCCGAACAGTTTTGATTTCAGTTGGCTATATCGAAATGTTTTAATTTCGATTCAGCTATGGCTAACCCTCCACCTGCACTTCAACATGATGTTTCTGCTGTTGTTATTCCTCCTTATATTGCTGTGGATCCCTCATTATGGTTTCATATGCTCGAAAGTACTTTCGAATTGGCCACACCCAAAGCTATAACGGAATCGAAAACCACATACAACTACGTCGTAGTAAATCTTCCACCGACAGTTGCAACTATAGTAAGAGATATTATTATGAAACCCGATGCTACGGAGTCTTACGAAACCTTGAAAAAGAAAATTATCAATAGATGTGGGGAAAGTCGCACACTGGAAATTCGAAAGCTGTTAGCAGGAGAAAATCTCGGCAACCGGAAACCGACGGAATTACTTCGCACTATGAGCTGTTCTTGGAACTATTTACACAACAAATGCCAACTGCTGTACAAACCATAATTGTATCTCTGTCACCAATAATTTCAGACAAGGCAGCTGAAATAGCTGATCGAATATTAGATTTATCGCCATCAAATATCCACACCATTTCGAACCTGTGACACGCACCTACCGCTACAAATGGAGCAAGAGTCGAAAGTTCTCACCCTTCCATGGTAAATGAACTTCCAGAGGTAAATGAACTTAGACGATCAAGAAGTGTTTCTAGAAACAAACAGTTTTGTTATCGTTCTAAATCTCCATCGAAAAATAAAATTTGCTGGTATCACAGCAAATTTCAAGATAAAGCAAAAAAGTGCACTCCACCCTGTTCATTTTCGGGAAACTCACTACGAGAAGAGTAATGGCGACAGACTTTTCTCCAACAAATTCTCGTCGTCTATTCGTAAGTGACAGAACAACAGGTAAGAGATTTTTAGTAGATTCTGGTTCCGATGCAAGCATTATTCCAGCTTGCAAACAGGATAGACAAAAACCTGTAATTCAAACTCTTCGTGCTGCAAATAGTTCTCGTATAAATGTTTATGGAAGAAAAACTATAAATCTAAACCTTGGTTTACGGCGAAATTTTTCTTATTCTTTTTATATATGTGACATTTCTTGTGTTATTCTAGGAGCTGACTTTTTGCACTTTTATAATTTAAAATTGGACATTCGTAATCGATGTCTCATTGATTCTGTTACTAATTTAAAAGCTGATGCTAAGCTTAGTATTTGTAATATATTCTCTGTTAAGTCTAATTATTTAAATAATATATATGGTAACCTATTACGTAAATTTCCTGAAATCACTAAACTACCAGATCTTAACCAGCCTGTTAAACACAATACTCTGCATCATATTGTAACAAAAGGACCCCCGGTAGCAGCCAAACCCAGACGACTAGCACCTGATAGACTTAAAATTGCCAAAACAGAAATGCAACATATGTTACAACTTGGTCACATGAGACCTTCTAAAAGTAATTATTCTTCGCCTCTGCATTTAGTACCTAAAAAAGGATCT
>JAGEOH010001199.1:0-25000 GCA_032207245.1 Pardosa pseudoannulata
AAGTGCCAGACTATGAAGAAGAAGTGTATGAAGACTTCATTGTTCTCTCTGGGTGGAGAGCGAAACAGCCTGCAATACACTGGGGAGAAATTATACCAATTGGTAGGTTGAGGCGTTCAAAATATTTCTCAAGATTTAAGGGCCTACCAAGTAATCCCAAAGCCTGCCAAATCACCTGCCAAGAAGTTTACGGAAAATTACCTCTGGTGTTTACAGGGGGAGAAATAGTGGGGATTGTTGTCAGGCGAAGTATGCTGTTTGCTTAAGTTCAAAATGCTTTCTGCCTACAGGGGGTTTACCCACTTTAGGTAAGCATGGGTGTCACAATACCGATGTACCCAGTATCCTTTCATTTTCTTGTTTGCCCCTTCATCTCCTCTTCTACTGTTTCCTTTTCTTCTCCCTCGTTGTGGTTTCCTCATAGAAGGTGCTGGCTAATCTCATGATCAATGTTCCAATATGATGTTCTGATCTGAACATAGCCTCACGTAATTTCTAATATGCCCATATGTCTGCCGTGTCTAGAGACCTGTGTCAGCGGTCCTGGTATCTGAGGGTTAATTGGCCGGCACACTCAGCCCGTACAGACGTTGTTGATCCTAAAACAGTACTTTGGCCTCTGTTGCGAGTGAACAGAATGCGCTCTGTGGTTTCTCTGCATCAACAGGCTAGTCCTTTATGGCTTTGGGCTAAACTTTGTGTTTTTTTCTGAGCCCTGAGTTATTGTTGGTAGGCATTTTATGAGGTATCTGAGAGAGTATAGTCACCGACTAGCACTTGTGAAGATATCTGCATCTCCTTGTTGGGTTCCGTCCCTTTGATGTAGAGCACTAAGTTACAAAGATAAATATAATTAAGATCATATCTGATGGCTGAACATATTTTCCGTTTCTCCTTTTATCATACATAAAACAATGAAATAAGCTATTGGCGTTGTGGATCTCTGCGACATCTTAATGAACGCCTTTCTTGTTTTGCACGTACACCGTACGGGCAATCTGATTTCTTTGTCGTTCTCACTGTTTTGGTCGTATCTTTTATATTTTTAATGTCAAATTACTCGATGCCCATAAAATGTTAATTTTTGAAGAGTATTCTGTTTGGTATAAAAGCGTGGGCTTTCTGATAAGTTTCGTACTACTCCACGAGTTATTATCTTTGTGTTTTGGGGAGACTGATCGAGAGAAACTTTTTAGAGGTAATTCCGCCTACAGGTAAAAAACTAGTGTTATGTGTTCTTGCTTGCATCTATGGTTTTAATATCTGTTTTAAAAATATTATCGTTTGTCATTAGCTTTATTTTAATTTTTCTTTGGTGGTGTGGTATTTTTTGAAAGGAAAGAATAAGTTTTCTGATTTAATTTGACTTTCTAATATAACGGAAAAGTATATATATATGGAAATAATAAAAGAGATATTATGGTGCTTCGTGTTGTATTTTCAGGAAACCGTCTAAATCATGCAGTAATTGAATAAAAAAAAAATTTGGTGACCCTGGGTGCGAACGACGATAGATTTAGTAAGTTTCATTTTGAAGATTCTATGTGTAAATATATTTATTTTGGATATTTGAATGACTAATTTAAGATAAATGATTGGTAATTTAGATATGTTGAACAGAACAAGGTTTTAAAAGTTTTGAATAAATAAGATAGTAAAGATTAAAATTGATAAACGAAATAAAACAGCTTAGCGTTCTTCATTTAAGAGTGCTTATACTAAACTATAGAGTGTGTTAATAGATGAAAAGTATGACACAGAACTCTTAATTGATTTTATGTACGAGAACTATTAAAACTTGTTTTAAACAACGCTACTGAAAGAAAATAGGATTCTTTGAATAGTTTGTATAGTAAACTATCAGCAAAACTGCGTGCTCTACGTAATTTAGGTGTAACTATGGACCAGTGTGGCGTAATTTTATATCCATTAGTCGGAATTTCATTAAAAACCCAAATATAATGATCATTTAAAAGGCGAAGAAAAGTCCAAACAAAATATATCAAGTCTTGATGCTATAGTTTACGTATTTGAAGGACGAGGTGCAATCAGAGGAAAAATTAAAATGAAGTAGATCCAAAATTTGTTCATATTCAGTTGGACAAAAGCATTTAAAAGAAAGTCAACAACATTTACTGCCCTCTGCTGAAGAGTTAATAGTTCAGGAATCAAACGGAAAATGTGTGTTTTGTTTAAAAAATCATAAACCTCGATTTTGCAAGAAAACTTATTTTATTCCCTTGGAAGAAAAACTGTGAGTAATCAAAAAGAAAAGTTTATCTCATGTTGATTTAAGGAAAGTTCATTTGGCTAATTGTTGCACTTTTGGTAATAAACGTCACATCTGTTCTAGGCAGCATATAAGATTTATGTGTCCTAATTTAAAATATAAACAATCTGTTGAAATATCAAAACAAGTTGCTAATAAAGATAAGATTATCGACACTTTGTATTCACATGCGCATGCAACGAATGAAGTGATTTTACAAACTATTTTAATTATAATTAAAGGGGAAAAGGCACAAGGTAAGGACAGAATAATTTTGGACAAAGGTTCTATATTAAAATCCACAGCCGAAGAGTTAAGGTTTGATACTGAGAGCGAAGAATTTTCGCTCTCGCTACTGGGTGGTAAGAAAACCAAATTACAACGGCATAAATGTTATACAATTTATTTTGATAGCCCTGACGGTAAATATAGTTGTAGCTTAGATGCCTTGAATCAAGACTAAATCTGTAATAATATAAATAGACCATGGATGATTGTCTTAAAACGAAAGCAGATATGCAGAACTGATTTTCAAATTGATTTAAAACCCATTGAAATACTTTTAGAAGCCAACTTAGTTGGAAAACTATTTGGAGGCAAACAAGAACAATTGAAATGTGGGTTGGTTGTCATGGCAACTAAACTAGGTTATACACTTATGGGAAAAGTCCCTCAGTTACAACATCAAAATGCTAGTATGACGATCGTTACCATGTTATGTCAGGAATTACCTGTTTCATTTTTGTGGGATTTAGAGCTCTTTGGTATTAGAGATCCTGTCAAAATACTAGGGAAGATTCACAAAAAGCCATGATGGTACACTTTCAAGACACTTTTCGACAAATTTCAGATGGTAGGTACGAAGTAAATGTGCCATGGAAAAATGATGATGGCCTTCTACGGAATAACTATGAATTGTCTCTCAAGAGGTTGGAATCTACTTATAAAATATTGGAGAAAACTGGATATAAGGAAAAATACCATCGTTTTTGAAGAATGGATTGAAGAAGCTCCGTATGGATAATTGTCTTTGCTGGTGTCTCATTACTTCTCTCGTCGTCCAGTTATTAATGGGACGTTAGAGAAGTCTTTTTTGAAGATCAGACCTGTCTTCGTCGCCTCAGCCAAGATCCCTAACCGTCTATCACTAAACTAATGCTTAGAGACTGGAATTAACTTTATTGAGATGATTCCATCTGTTTTAGCCAGATTTTAATTACATGGAATTGGTGTGAATTCTGATATAGGAAGATCATTCCTGTAAATTTCGCTGAATAAAAAAAATAGAAATTTATTACGATTCCTTTTATATGATGAAAAATATAATCTTAAAATTTATAGACATCGTCGGGTTGTTTTCGTTCTGACCAGTAGCCCGTTTTTATTGATGGAAGTTATTCCTCATCATTTAAAAAAAAAAAAAAAAAAAACTTTTAAGTTTCAATACTTGGAATTGAATTGGCAAAAAATCCAAAGCGAAATTAGGGTTAATCAAATAAGATGGAAGTTCAGCCCACCATTCGCTTCATGCTGGGGAGGGTTCTGTAAAAGTCTAATTGGAATTCTTAAGCCATACTCAGAAAAAACTTAGAACGCTCCACTTTAACTTATTAAGAACTTCTGACTCTTGTTTATGAGTGTAAACCATTTATAAATAATAGACGCATAACATGTTTGTCAGAAGAACCTGAATTGGTAGCTATAACACCATTATCTTACCTTCAAGATATTCCTATCAATGATGAACCCAATCTGGATAAAATTGGCAAAACTAATATGAATAAAATTTATAAATATGTTCAAAGAATAAGAGAAACGTTAAAAGAAAGATTTCAAATTGAATATTTAGGTTTTTTGTTGGTCATCTATACCTAAAAAACTTGACCATATCAAAGTAGGAGGCGTCGTCTTGATTGGTAGAGAGGATAAAAAATTTATTTACTGGCCCTTAACTAGTTAACCGAACTTTATTCTGGAAGAGATAAACAAGTAAGATTGGTGAAATTAAAAACATGTACAAGAGATTTACTCAGACCTAAACAAAGACTATAACCCTTAGAAATTACCTAAAATGCGAGTATTATAAACAATGACTTGAACTTTAAATAGACATTTTTCATAACTTTCGATCGTTTTAATTATTATGCTAGTGTAAGTTTAAATTTTGTGTATTTTTTTTCGGACCATGTTGCAATTTATAGTATATTTTCAGTTTTCTTTCTTTTAGTTTTATTTGCGTTCTGTTGAGTTTTAGTTAGAAAACTCAAGTAGGAAGTATGTTGCATAAATCTATGGTTTTAATATTTGTTTTAAAAATATTATCTCTTGTCATTAGCTTTATTTTAATTTCTCTTTGATGGCTCGGCAACTTTTGAGAAGAAAGAATAAAAAGTTTTTCTAATTTAACTTGAGTTTGTAAGATAATGGAAATGCATATAAATGGAAATAATAAAAGAGATATTATGGTGCTTCTTGTCATATTTCCATGAAGCCGTCTATATCATGAAGTATTTGAATAAGAAAACAAAATGTATGGTCGCTGAAGAAAAATGACAGCTGCAAAAGAATTAGAAAAGAGGCTATTTTTGTCCGGACAGTGACATTGGACTATACCTGTTGCCCTCTATCCAGATTTGTAGCACTAAATTTTGATATTTAAAAAGCAGGTTAAGTAAATGTACTTGTAGTATTTGCATTCGAAAATAATTGTATTGCGTTTTTATTCGAAAATATTTGTATTTCTTATATGCACAGCTGTAAACGTAATTTCCCTGTCTGCTGTACATGAGAGAGAAAAGACAACTTCCAAGAAAAACATATTTTTTTTTTTGTAAAAAAGTTAATACAGATGCTTAAAATGATAAGAAATATTACTTTAAATAACATTTGCCAGCTTACAAATGTAAAATGAACAAAAGTATGAAATTAAAAAATGTGGCATTTTTAGATCAAATTCGTAAAAAAAATAAAACTCTAAAGTCTAAATAAAACTTTAAAGTCTAAATGCTGGTCAGAAACAATTTCTTTCCTCCATTCAAACTTTGGTTTCTGTCTCAATATCTGTCTTACTTCACAGCTTATTAATTTTTTTAAAGATGTCATATCAGAATCTAAATTTGATAACGTCCTAGAAGAAATCCTAGCAGTTCAGGCGTCGTAGCTGTCTGTAATATAACTATTCGATATGGAAACGAAATAGTAAAAAACGAAACAATTAATCCTTACATTCACAATAATGCAACAACCATCCCACATAACTGCTGCTTAAATCTGATGCTTTTTAAGACTATTTGTTCCCAAACGTTTAAGATATTTTCAGTGCCACTGTTTAGGGAACTCAAAATTGTCTTGTCGTGGTACTGCTAACTGTGCTCGCTGTGCAGAATTAAGCTATGGCAATGAGAATTGAGTTAATTCTCCGATGTGTTTAAATTATAAAGGTGCACATCCCTCCAACTCCCGGTCTTGTACATCGCATAAAATGAAGAAAAAAAATCTAACTCCTTAAATTACAAAATAATATAACCAACCCAGAAGCCCGAAAAATATCAGGTCCCGAATTCCTAGAAATTGTATTTCATATTCTGCTGCAGTATTTCTCAAATCTGTGAAATCACAAGGAACACAAACAGATCTTTACTAATCAAACTTTTTGAACTAATATAAAAAACCAAAATGAAATAGTGTAATGAGTGCAACAGAGTACAGCTGTAATAGCACACTGTTCTGGGACTCTATACTTGAGTGGGATCTGCCCGCCTACTTTTCTGGGATAGGTATGTTCGTAGACCGTGGCTGAGATGCATAATTACAATAATTCTTCCAAAAGCTTAGACGGACAACACAAATTTATTTACACAAATTTATGAAACATCAGAGTAAAACAAAATGTCATATTTTGAGTCTCGGAGCCTGCCTAAAATCGAAAAGAATTAACCTAGCCTTTTCCTATCCAAAATACAATTCTCTTGCTGCAAAACAGAGCCAAGTCGCAGGCCCGAATTCAACTCCATTCTCTTGCAGATCTTCTCGCCTTTCCTCGGGTGAGAGGTCACCATTCTCGAAACTTGATCCCTGCCGAAAATAGAAATCCTCCCTTCCAGATGTAATGCCGGCCAGCAAAAACACAAACAAGCGCATCCGAAAATCCTTATCTGCCCCCCTTTTGCCGGCCAGCTCCTATTTCCCCGAGGAACGTCGGGTGGAAGGGGTCAATGGGGGCAATTTTGCAGATATCAAGAAAGGCACACATATGCTGAACATTGGTCGTGCGGTCCAAATTCCTTACAACAGCTGTATAACATCTTCTGTTTTAAACAATGGCAATAAAACTCAATCTACTCGCAATAGACAGATCTTTACTAAAGAAACTTCTTCGAAATAATATAAAAAAGTCACAATAAAATATTAAAGTAAATAGAACAGAGCCCAGCTATATTAAATCGTCTGTTTTATACAATGGCAATAAAACCCAATCTACTAGTAATTTTTCTAAGTAAAAAGCACCTCATAAAAAGTCGCAACTACTAAAATCCCCAAACAAATTAAAAAATGATACAATAACCCTAAAAAACTCTGACTAGGAAGGACCTTTCGAAAAATAAGCCTATTTTGCAGAATTTAACATGTGGTAAATCAGAAGACTCGCTTAACCTAAACGTGTCCCCTGGG
The DNA here is from genome assembly GCA_032207245.1 of Pardosa pseudoannulata. Lineage (NCBI taxonomy): Eukaryota > Metazoa > Arthropoda > Arachnida > Araneae > Lycosidae > Pardosa > Pardosa pseudoannulata. The sequence goes on from JAGEOH010001199.1 coordinate 6,941, forward strand.
AAGTATATGTTAACGAATGGCTCAGTGGACTCGATGGCTGACGCGTCTAATTCCGCATCTTGATTGTCGCCTTCACTCTTCTTCTTCTATTACGGTTCTCCTTTCTTGGTATTGACATGGTTTCAAATTTCAAGTCTAAGATCTGAGCGACCTTGTTAACAAATATAATCCTGTTTGCATTGTCTTGCAAGGAACCTTTCTCCACGAAGTTGTTAATAGAAAGTTGCGTCAGTGCAGCACCATCAGAAATATCATATCGACAACGGCAAAACCTACGGTGTTGTGGTTCTGTTTACCTCACACCACTACCCCTGTTCTCCGCTCCCTCTATGTACTGATCTGTAAGCTGTTGCTGTGCAGGTTCCACTCTCTCACTAAGGTCTGTATCCTTTACTTACTTCCAAATTCCAATATCACCCGGAATTGCGTCAATAATTTAATCATTCAACTCCCTACCCCCTTCATCCTCTTCGGGAATTTCAAGAGCTGTAACACTTTATAGGTAGTCATGGCATCAAATCTCGTGATTCTCAAATTTACGACCCTGACCTCTACCTCTTTAACATCAATGAAATAACCTATTTTTCATCATTCCTCCAGATCCTACTACAATATTGATCTTGTAATCTCTACTCCCCCAGCCTTTCCTTTCTGAAACATCTATGCTATTGCATACATCTACAATAGTGATCATTTTCCTGTCATCATAAAAACGCCCTGCACACTCATTTCAACCAAGGTAACTCCCGGTATGTTCTTTAACGTATAAATTGGAGTTTTTTCGAAACCCTACCATAATATCTCAAAACATAATCATTAATAATTCAGTTGACGAAACTGTTCACCTCATGATGAAGCTATCACCACTGCTGCTTGAGACTTACATCCCTAAATCTTCTGGGCGCTTGGGAAAACAAATGAACCCATGGTAGAGCCGAAACTGCAAAAATACTTATAAAGAAAAGAAAACAGCTTTTATTATTTTTAAAAGGTACCCCACTACTGAAAATTGTATTAAGTACCAAAAATGAAAAGCTATTTTCTGTCTCACACTAAGACATAGCCAGAACTCCTGAGTCGAACGATCCTCAAGGAAGGTTTTATGGAATAAATTAAAACACTGCTCTCGCGCGTGTTCCCAAATAATCAGATTGCTTTTTTAAAGGAAAACGGAAATACTTTCTCTTCTACAATAGATATTGCCAACACAATTGCCACCTTGCTTTCCAAAATTCCTTTTAGAGCAAATTAACCACCTCATTTCATTAATCTTAAAAATACTGACAAGAAAAAAATTATTGACCTCGATACAAAGCTCTATTATTCCTATAAAAGTGATATTACTTTCCATGAATTAAAATATAATCTTCAAAATAGTCACAAAAAATTCCCTGGTCGAGACATTCGATTCATTATGAATTGATTAGGAACCTATATATTTTTTCTATCTCCCACCTCCTTTTATTATATAACCGAATCTGGAATGAATACTAGTTACCTTCGTATTTGAGAAATGGTGACTATCCTCCCTATGCTTACACCTGGCAAAAATCCATTGAACTCACTAGCTACCATCCAATTGACATTATTAGCAGCTAGTGAAATCTAGAAAAATGATAAATCACTGCTTCATGTATTATATAAAAACGAACAACCGCCTGCTCAACTTTCAAAGTCGTTTTCGCTAGAATAAGAGTATTATTGATGACATCATAGATTTAGAGGCTACAATTCGTAATGCTTTTGAAAAACGCAATCATCAAGTCTCTATCTTTTTTTCTACATAGATAAGGTAAATCTTACTTCGAGGTATGGTGATCTGCAACAAATTTTTCATATGGATGTAATAGTTATTTTACCAATTGTTATGAAAAACAACTCTTTAGCATCGGATAATTTTAAAGTGCGTATCAATAATACCTGTTCTGATGTCTTTTGTTCAGGAGGAAGTTGTCCCACAATGTATCGTATTAAGTGAAACACTTTTCCACTGATCTTCACTATCCTTCCAGGAAAAGATCTGCTTTTATGTTTTTAAACCTTTATAAAAGTTTTGACATGTCTGAAACAGCTGTTATTACTTATAATAATTTTTAATCATCGTAGACAATGCTACGATAGCTATATACCAATTTATACTGATGGCTCAAAATTGAAAACTTTGTAGGTTGTGCTTAGATTAACAGAGACAAGACCTACAATTATAGCTCGCACCTAGGGCTATCAATTTTTACTGCTGAAATTCTAGCTATTTTGAAGCCATGGAAGGTCTATATAAATATGATAAGAAAAAATAACTGTTTACATTGATTTATTAAGTGTTCTAAATTCTCTGTCCTCTACAGATTTCCATAATCATCATCTAATTTTCAAAAGTGCTCAGTTTTCTGGATTCCTCCTATGTCGGCATCATTGGAAACGAACTTGCGGATACAGCCTCAAAATCAGCTTCTAATTATTTTCATTCCGACCTGCCCTATTGCGATATTAAAAAAATATGTAGTGAAATTGTTAAATAAAAATTGGCAAATTTCCTAGAATGAAATTACTTCTAATAAACTGCATAATGTAAAGCCAGCTTTACATTATGCAGTTGTCTTCTAGATCCTTCACGTAAATGCGATGTCGTGCTAACAAGATTCTGTATTCGACTCACTCGGCTCACTCATTGACATTTGTGAATAGGTGAGCCTGAGCCTGAGCCTATGTGTCGGTACTGCAAAACTGCTGTAAGAGTAAGACAAATTTCTGGAATGCTTAATCTTCAATCGTCATCATTTGTATCATTTTTGTTCTCACACCCTGACACTAAAAACATGCTTAGTGAACTTTCACACGTGAACATTTTTAGTCTTTAAAAATATCGGTTTTTACCTTCCTACTTAGTTTCTCATCATACTTTCGGGGTTTTATTTGTCTTTGTTGTTGTGAGTTTATTTTTTATACAAATCGCTTTTATTACCCATTTCTTCTATTCATTTTATTGCATATAACTTCTTTTACAACTTTTCTGCTATTGTTACTTTTTGGGAAGAGTTCTTAGGTAAAGTTATTTTTCTTTCTTCTTCTTCTTCTTCTTCAGTGGCATGAAAGCCCAGGATGGATGGGCCCTGGCCTTATCAATAAGCTTTTTCCAAGACATCATTCTTTAGGCCAAATTCTTCTAGTGTTTTACTTTAATTACCTGAAGCTCTCTTTCCAGGCAGTCTGTCCATCTCAGGTTGGGTCTTCCTCGTCTTCTCGTTGCTGTAGGTTTTGCATCGAAGACCCTTTTTGTTGTTTGGTCATTGTCCATTCTGATTAGATGTCCTTCCCACTTTATTCTTTGCAATTTGATGAAATTTATTATGCCAGGTTCATTATAAAAAATTATATAGTTCTGAATTTGATCTCTTGAGTCATATAGTATTTTTTTTATTCCTCCAAATATACTTCTAAGGATTTTTCTTTCAAAGGTGGCCAGTATCTCTTCATCTGACAAAATGTTGCCCAGGTTTCACATGCACAAGTTAAAATTGATCTTATTAGACATTTGTAAATTTAAATTTTTGTTTTTCTTTTTATTAATTTTGATTTTATATATTTTCGTAGGCCATAAAAACATTTATTTGCCACCATAACTTTCTTCTGGGTGTCTGTCGTAACATCATTTTTGTTCTTCACCTCAGATCCTAAATAGGTGAAGCAATCAACCACATCAAATTTATATCCTTCCATTCCTGGATGTTCCCTTACTTACCCAGTTTTTGTACATGGCATATATTTTGTCTTATTTTCATTTACTCTAAGAGTTTCTTTCTCTACAGATAGATAAACTGAGCTAATACTGAGCTAATGTTCTGGCGATAATGTCTATGTAATCTGCAAAGGCCAACAGTTGAGTTGATTTGCTGAAGATATTTCTTCTGGTGCTGATGTTATTTTTCTTTACTGACTCTTAAATTTTCGTTTCTTCACCTTGTGTATGGTTTAATATATCCTGAGGGGATTCAGTGTCACTAAGCTTAAAACCAACCAACCAAAATGCTTTTTCTGTTGCCTCATCACTAAAATGCACACTTTAATTGTACTCTTTTCTTCCTATCCGAGTATAATGATGCCCTATGTCTCCTTATAACTAATGCTTATAGTCACTTTTAGTTTATTCTATATTAGGTCTAGTTTGGTTTGGTTTGGAGCCTCCACGATCTGCGTTTAGCTACACAAGGACTAATGAGGTCGAGACCTAATGCTTAAAGACGATTCTGATCGGCTACAAGCACCCATCCTCCCAAAGGGTTTCGATCCCGCTAACTTGGGTACCAATGTTCGGTTAACCTGTAATAGAAATTTGTGTAAGGAAAAAGTGTAACGAATTTTTTAACATTATCTTTTGACTATTCCGTTTGTTTAAATGAGAAAGTCGATTAATAAAGAAAATCGAGTATATAAAAAAGATCCAGAGGGCAGTGCAGGAGTGATAACCCCCAGCCGAGTCACTCAACACTTCTATCTATCTATCTATTTACACACACACACACACATACATACATATATATATATATATATATATATATATATCTGTGTGTGCGTGTTTATACATATATATACATACATACATACATATATATATATATATATATATATATATATATATATATATATATATATATATATATATATATATATATATATATATATATATATATATATATATATATATATATAATATATATATGTAATCCAGAAATTCTAAACCGGACGGTTACATTTGATTATTGGCCCTATTCTTTTTACATGCTTGGGTTACTGGCAAAGGAGAAAGCTTTGTAGCTAGACAATGAACAATGTTGCTGTCGGGCCGCATTGAAGAGAAGTACAATTTTGAGAACTTAAATATTTATTCAGGAGCTGCTATAAGAACATCTTTGACAGTCAACGGCAGACAACGGCGGAAAACACTTTGCTTGAACATAGATGTACCCCAGAGCGAGACAGATAGAAGTTTCCCAAGGAACAAGAAGCTTAGCCAGCAAATTTAACTGTTAGATCAGGGGAATAACTGAGTCATTTACCGGCGACAGCTGGAAAATGTGCTGAATGTACATAAAATTTACATCTATTGCCCAGAGAGCTTTGGGAAATGTGTAGGAAGAATTTTAATACGAAGACACTCCTTTGATAAAGACATTTTGTGACTGAAAAAATAGATTTTAAAGAATTAGAATGGGAGAGAGAAGGATTTTAAAGATATATTACAGTGAAATAATTTTCATATATGTAAGGTCGCGTCCGTCTCTGTTGGAGGTCGGGCGAACTTTTATTCTTTTGAACAACTAAAAACGGCAGTATTGTACCAGTAATGGTCCTTTTGACGCACGGACGATTAGAAGTGTCAAATGTGCCGTTTTTGTCAACGCACCGAAGAAATTGTGTTTTGTGTTTCCGCGTCGGCTGGGCGCCAAAGGGCGTTTCGGCTATTCCAAGGACAAAGGTCAACGAGGGGGGTGTCGATCTCCCCTGAAACCGAGGTTTCCTGTTTGGAAAAGAAGAAACGGGAGGGACTCCCGGTTGAACTTGGAGATGAGCAGGTTGTCTAGAGCAATCTCCCCTGGACAATTTTACTAATCCACTTTAATATTTTTAAAGCTTTTTTAGTTAAATAAATGAATAGTTGTTAAGTTTGAAATCATCTACGGCTGATTATTTCGCCTCCATACCTGCTACTTATACGAGACCCATGCGGAATCATATCCAAATGACTAGGGTATGACTTACAAACGGAAATAGAAACAATATATATTACATATATATGTTTTGTTCCCCAACCTATACACGCAATGGTTGTGTCCAGCGTTCCCCTTTCTTCTTATTTTGTATCGTAATCAGTGTGTGAGCGTTCGATCCCCGTCTAGGCAGGTCAATCCGTTGTCCGCGTCTCCCATGAGATTTCTTGTTTAGATCCCATTGCTCTTTTATATCACTGATATATATTTTGATTTGCAGAGCTCATTACATTTGCATGACCCTGTCATATTTTTGTTAATTAAAGTATTTTATTAAATTTTAAAATTACAGTCCACTTTATTATCGTCCTCAACATATGTAATATATCAAATTAGATATTTAGATATATATCTTTAGCACCTTATGTACGTTTAAACACCAGTAAATTAATTGATAGAAATATAACACAAATATTGTTTAGTTACCATTAAACATAATAACTACAACATCTTTTACTTTTTCTTATTTTAAATCCTAATGCTATGTTGCATGAATAAAATTTTGAAAAAAATATAACCATAACGTAAACTTAAAATCATTAAACTTTTAAGGAATAAAGAACGATTAGTCGAATTCTCTTTGCATAGAAAAAAATGGGTGAAAAAAGCAGTCTCTCATTTTACTTAAAGAAAAAAATTAACGAAAGAACCTGCATCTCCCTCTACATTTTTAATCATTGAGTAGAATTCCCTTTTAATTAATACTACCCAAATACTCTACAGATGTTTCTATCTTAAATCCTTATTAAACAGATCGAAAAGATTCTTTAAAGAGTACTCGCGCTAATTAAGCTTCTTCTCTTAAGAAATATTATAATTAATTAAAATCAGGAGAGAATATCTAAATTTAAACTCACTTTAATCCGATACTTTAGAACTAACTTTAATTCTCTTCTGGCGAATTTCAAATTTAAATAACAATTTATGAACGTTGTAAAAAAAGCACTATATTAATGCTTTTACATACTAAGGAAATATTCTCTTTATTTAATTATGCAGTTTATTTTTCATAAATAATAAAGTTTTATTCCATACCTGTTTTTAATATTTCATAATCATTCCAATTATGTTAATGCTCTAAATAAATGAAATTTCCAATTTTATACACTTAAGTAACAAAAACACTATTGACCTCATTAATTAGACCTGCTTAAGTCCTTTTCAGGATTTACCTGTATCTCAGTGCAAAGTTTTACTAAGAGGAGATCCAGTCACTTCAGAATGCATAACAAAGAGGCATACATGCATGCATACATATAAATAAAATATATGTATAATTTTAACCCAAAACTTATTTAATTATAATTGTATTGGCATATAGCCCGTCAAAAGACAGGATCAGTAAAATGTTAAATTTTCCAGGATTGTAAAGTACCCTATGAGGCAAAAGAAAAAATGGTTTGTTTTTTGGCTGAGAATTATCTGGTACATGCTCAATAATTTGTTTATCCTTATACTAATCTAAAGTTTCCCGATACTGAGAATACAGTTTAAAATCACGTTGAATTCATTTAGAAAGATAATTCAAAGTTTTTATAGCTACGTAAAAATTATCGTTAAGTTCTTCCTAATTTTTTGCCACTGTAATTAATGGAAGTAAAGAAATAAAACTATCGTTTCCACTACACCCTGGAGGTAGATATAATTTGTTTTTAATACCGATGATAAAATTTTCATTGTAACAAAAAATAATCGATGATTCAATTTAAAATAATCACATGTGTACCTAATCTATTATTTAAGCCAAATATAAAAAAAAATATTTAAGTAATATCTAAGTTCAGTGATAAAACGTATGAAAATAATGCAGTCGATATTTAAATAATTCAAAATAAGAAATAATGAGATAGTTAAAGGCATGAGTCGTAATGCTAGAAAAATTGTTATTTTTACCTATTTATTATGTGAAAAATTGATAAATTGAATCGCCTGCTCATAACCGGGAATATTAGAGCTCGAAAGCGTTGAAGGGGTGGGTTTCGAACAGTTTAAATATGGCAGTATGCTTTGCTATGATATGATGCATATTTACACCAATATATTTTAGAATCAGATCGATAGTTTAGGAGAAGATAAATTTTACTCGATTTGAGTTTTGTTAACCCTAACTCGTTAAGAATAGAATATGGTTGCCTCATCCATTCCGCTTCAGAAATTCGAGGACAGACGGACAGATAACTTATGCAATTATTATATAGGGGATCCTAAAATAAATTTCTGGCTATTCTCTCTCTAAAATTAGAATCTTTGGTAAGATGTCTTTGTTTATCTTCTGATTGTGGGAACTTGGTGAAAATTAATCTCTATTTATCTTAAATATTCTTATATAACTTCCTTACGTAACTTAGTTTAGCTTCTTACGCATCATAAAAGTTAATATTAATGTGATTAATATTAACTTTTTCGTTGGCTGGGTCACTAACCCCCACACCAATTTAAAGCTCCATGTTATACGTTATAGTGATAGAAACGTCATAGATGAGATGTCTCAGTAAAATGTATTATTTTTGTTCCAAAATTTGATGGGTTTTTTTGGGCTTTATGACTCTTTTGTATCCAGCATGGATACCAATTTTTATTTGCGGTCGGTGTTAAATGTCTATTAAATGTATATTAGATAACTGAGTCTTCATTATAGAAATTTCTCGTCTAATTTCAAGTATTTAAACAGTTATATAAGTAGAAGAAATGTTTTACATTGAGTAATTCGTATTATTGGAACAAGTGAAAAAGTTTAAAAGATTTCTTGCATTTACGGAATTATTACCAACCACTGCTTAAATCCCATTTAACACCCAATATTAACAAAAGTGGAAATTTTCAAATTCTAAAGTATTCACCAAGCAGTTAATTAATCATATAAATAAAAATGCAAAATAAATTTTTATCATTAAATTTATTTTCGATTAATATATTTTAGAGGGTAGAATCATCCGGAATCATTACGAGATCAGAGATCTGGGATATTATATTACTAATGTATACACACACATGTATTTGTGTATGAGAAATATTGTGTGCGTATATATATATATATATATATATATATATATATATATATATATATATATATATATATATATATATATATATATATATATATATATATATATATATATATATATATATATATATATATATATATATATATATATATATATATATATATATATATATATATATATATATATATATATATATATATATATATATATATATATATATATATATATATATAAATGCGTGTAATATATCAAAATTTATTGCCCTAATGGGAAGGAAAACTATCTAGGTTCGGGATAATCAGTTTTGGCCCGAATAACAAGACCATGTGTCTCACAAGTAGTTGCAGATTAAGATGTTAACGCTACTGATCTACATAAATGCAGTTAAAAAATATCGACTTATTCATATACAGTTGTAAGAATGCTTTTGAAGTTAACTTTTAGGAAGCAAAAGTTTAAAATCTATGTCTTGGAGGGTTTAATTTTGAACTTTTTACTGCTTACTACTTTTTGGTAAAGAAATTATTTTCATAGCAAAAAAATAAGTTTAATAATGAAATATCGTTATAAAGGAAAATTTCTAAAAATAGGAATATTAACCATTACTTTGAGAAATGAAACTAACTTTAAATCTTGAAGAGAATGTGCAAATGATTATTCTGATGGCGCATCATAAAAAAAAATTATAATATAATAAGCGTACGAGACATTAATGCGATGTCCACATCAGATATTTTAAATTATATTACCCACTCTGTAACTCAATAAAATGCTTAGTGGTTTGTAAAATTATGCCCAGGTTGATTACAATTTCTTTTAATAAGCCATATCTAGGAATTCAAAATTGAATTCATTAAAATTAATGTACTTGAGTCATTTTGAAGTCACGAAACTTCTAGCTCACGTGAAAATCACAGGGAGCTCTTAATTTAAGTAATAAAATTATTTTTAAAATAGATTTTTTTTAAATTTTCTTCCATGACACCGCTTTTATATCTATACCTCATAAGGATTCAAATTTGAAGTTCTCGATAACAATTGATAGCACAAGTTTTAAAAGTTGATCTCTCATATTTTAGAAATAAATATTCGAGCTATTACCGAATGGAATGTTGCTACTCTTTATAACGAAGTTCACGGTTTGGAGTAGTACTGCTGGCATGGATTTTAGAAACCATTCGGAATTGTATTTAAGCAAAATCCCTCGATCTCATTAACCTTTATAATTTACAACAATGAAAAGATAATGTAAATATAAAATTTATCCTCTTAATTCAATGCATGTTTTTCCTAATTGTATATGCATTTATTATAATCCTAAGAGGCTTTAATACCTGGGGGTATTCTAGCCTCTCATGAGGTTCTTTGAATTTTACTTAATAGGATCACTCTGAACACAATATTTTTTTTCTAAATAACCTAAAATACTATTTTAAATAAACTAACTTTCAAATTGATATTTTCTTTAATTTTCATGACAGGGATAACACCATAAACATTAAATGAGAAAATATGACTCTTTAGCTTTAAAACTAAGTAGCAAAAGAAAAAACAATTTTTAAAGAAATAAATAAACCGTTAGATTGCAAATATTTCTTTGTATCTTAGAAGTTTAAACCTAGCTTGAATTTATTAGAATAAATAGTATTTTTGTTCAATTGCTGGCATTTTCAAGGTCCCTTGATAACAAAATAGGAAATTGTCAATGAAATTTAACCCAGTTAAAACAAGTACGGAGTCGCTACTATTACATTACTTTAAAATTTTACTTTATTTCATTCTGAATCATTTATTTTACTCAATTTAATTCTTAATTATTTAAAACTAATTTTAGACCATAATGTCATACCAGGTTCTTTCCCAAATTAAACGACTCAGAACAATTTCATTAAGACATAGAAAATTTAGATAAAATAAAAAAGAATTTATTTACATTTTACACAAAAATGAAATCAATTGTCACTGCCATAAAAATAGTAAAACAGAACTTACCCAGTGTTAGCCATATCCTTCGCAAGCACTCACAATAATAAGTAATTTCGTCAAACAATTTCAGGATAATAAAAATTTCTGCGAGAAAGACTTCTCCTTCCTCCGGAAAAAAAAATCTTCTCGCTCTCTCTTTTTTTTCTGCGCTCCTTTCTCGTATATATATATATATATATATATATATATATATATATATATATATATATATATATATATATATATATATATACAGTGAACCAAAAAAAGTTGGACAGTAAGGTTACAGGATTTCATCATTTAATAGTTTTGCATTACATTGTGTTTTTGAACTAAAATAAAATTCCGAAAACACACAATTTCAAAAATAAATCAAACAACTTGTTTTAATTTCAGTAGCACATAAACATAAATTATAATTTTAAAGAACATTATGATGATATCACTTTCGATAGCCAAAAAGAACTTGGACATTTATCCAAGGTAACAAAAAATAACTTTTAAATTTTAAACAGAAGCATTTAATACTTTGTGATATCCTTTGGATGCTATAACAGCTTCTAATCCTTTGTTCATCGAAAGGACCAACTTTTCAGGAAAGTCTTTGGTAAATTGTCCCATATATTCTGAAGAGCACCTTTTAGTTTATTTTTATTTTTTATTTTCTTCTCTCCCAATTTTTTCCCCTTAAACGCCCATAAATGTTCTATTGTTTTCAAATCCGTACTTTGTGGAAGATGGGGACTGTACTTTTTGAACATTATATAATACCCATTCTTTACAATCTGAACGCTATGCTTGGGATCATTGTCTTGGACAAAAGAGGTTTCTATTTAAATTCAATTTCAACAGTTGTGACTTTTAAATTTTGTTTTAAAACATTTAAATATACCATTTTGATCATGGTACGGTCAATAAACATTAAATTTCTAACACCACTAGCTTCCATTGCACCACATAACATAACGTTACCACCGCCATGTTTAACAGTTACTTTTATATTTGCTGATTTAATTGCTGTACCCTCCTTTATCCATTAGTAAAAATAACTTATGAAGTAAAAATATTTTTATCAGTAAAAATAACTTAAGTAAGAGGACTTCCAAAAATCTTGGGACTTTGCAATATAGTTTTTAGCATACTCAATTCGTTTTTTCACATTTCTGGCAGATAAGTATGGTTTCTTTTGTGGTGCATGGGCTCTATATTCCCTAGAATGTAAAATATTTCTTACTGTCTGTGGATTCTCTTTAACAAATCTCAGTATCCTCCTCTCTACTGAGGCGAGGAAATCTTTTTTAGGCCGACCACTTCCATTTGGTCTGTGGAAAAATCCATACATTTTATAGTTGTTAATTACGTAATGCACTGTTGAATGAGGCTTTTTCCCAATTTCTGCAATATATCTTTTTCTTTTCTTTTCTTTCCATTGTTTCACAATTAAGTTTTTCATATCTATAGAACTTTGATTTGTCTCCATTTCCCAAAATTTAAACCAAGAAATATAAACAGCTCAGTCTCAAAGCTCTGACTTGGATTTTTTCAAGAAATGCAACAGTGTCTTAAAAATTTGCATAAAGCAGTGTATTGTATGAATAAAATAAATATCCACTTTTTTTTTGGAATAATTTTTTCTTCAAATTATTTTAAAATTAAATGCAGTGTTTTATTGAAATTCAAACCAGTCTTCTCAGTCGTGGAAGAAATTGCCATTTTTTATAAAAAGGTTTCATGTTAAAAGTAAAATTCACTTTCAAAATTTTGCTCTACAAAATTCTCCATCCTGTCCAACTTTTTTTTGGTTCACTGTATATCCCTTTGCATTTCCTTTAGCTCCTTCTTGGTTGTATCCCCATTCTGGAATTATCCACTCTTGAAAATCCAGGTGGTCAGTCTGCAAAATCTGGTGTTTCATTGGGCTAGAGCACCCCGCGCTCGTATTTATTTAATTATTTATTTGTATTTTATAATTTTCATTTCTTCAAGACTCCCTTCTCTCACAGCTTCTCGAAAAGATGCCCATATACCATTTTTCCTCTTTTTTTTTTTACTGGACTCTTTTCTCAACATTTTTTTTTACTTTCCCTTCTTTTATGTACTGAAGGGGTATTGGGCCTTATTCGTAGACGCGGCTTCTTTTATGACTTTCAGAAAATATTTTCAATTCTAAATCCGAAGTACTTTTCCCTATGTACTATAAGTGAGGTATCTTTGTGCCTGTTACACCTGGCTTAAATTCCGTTCAAATCGAAAAGGTGTTTTTCAAAATCTCGCAATTTTGCGTAAGTTTTACGAGCCGGTTTTCTTTTGAAGTACTGACCACATTTTGATATAACTCGAAACTCAAAGTGTCCTTTTTCTAATATCATAATACCTGGCTCCTAACTTCTATTTAATCTGAAAGTGCTTCTTCTGAAATCCTCGTTTTATGATCTGGTTACAAGAATGTGCGAGGCATTAGCATTTCTTATCATTGTAAATTTTCGCTTTTTATCTACCAGGTGTGGCGAACCTACACATTAGGACATTTCCCTATTATTGTAAAATTTAGCATTATACCTTCCAGTTGTGGCGTAACTCTACACTATAAGGTGCATATTACATATTTGCGAAGAAAACCCTAAAATGTGGAAAGGGTTTTCCAGCACAAGTATTTAATTTTTCATCTTCATTTAATTAGTTTAATTTATTTTAATCTTTACAAATAATTCATTTATCTCCCTTATTTATTATATTACTTTAGAAAATTAAATAAAGTAATATGACTTTTTTAAATACTTGTATATTTAGATCTATGAAGACTTTTTGTTAAGCTTTGGATAGTTTTTTATACATTTTATTTAATAAATGGGCAAAAATTCTATCAAATATATATTCTTATGTTTATTCAAACATGTTAATTAAAATTATGTAATTAATAATTGTCATTATATTTATTAATTGGGTCGATTAGTCGTTAGTTACTGGAAAAAATATGCAATTTCACTTAAAATTATTACAATCAAATAATAAAATAAACTCAAGTGTATGATTTATTGCGCATATACATTAGATAACAAATTAAAGATTTATTATTTTTAATAGCATTAATGATTCGAATGCATTTTCAATGTCATGGAGTTGAAACATGGAAATAAAAATTTAGTTCATTCTAAACTGGGCATATAAAGAAGATTGGTAAGAAAAGAAACAAGTTTGCTACAGCTTACTTTGTATTGATCAGAATTTTTTTCTATTTTCACATTTAGCAATTAGTGTCAGGTAGAAAGTTCATGATAAGTTATATGCAATTATTTTAGAAGAAAGAAGCACTCGAGGCATAAGTAATTTTTATTTGAGAAAAGAGAATATAAAATAGGCAAACATCTTTTTTTATTAAAAATATTTCAAATGGTGTCATACTTTATAAATCGTAATTCTTTGTAAACTGTCTTAAGACATGTTATGCTGCTTATTACTGTTATTTAGAAAAAGAGAAATTAACCTAAAACTAAGCATTCAAACCCACTCGAATTCGAAAAACATAGCTCTAAGAAATATGCTTAGCATTATTCAAGTGCCATCATGTGGATGGAGTAAGACATAATGGAATGTTAAAAATAGATTAAAAATTAAATTAATATTTGAAAAGCACAAAAGATAGTATAGAATGAAAAAGATATTGCACAAATGAGTTGATTGGAAAATTAACTTTTTTTTGTTACTTTGAAAGATGTGGTTGCATCTTGAAACCGGAAACGTGATATTAGGAGAATTAATATTTGCAGACGAATAATTTTAAATGAGGAAAATATTTCTAAAAAATGTCAATCACTGGTGATGGGTGCTACTTGCTTTGACTATAAAATATTAAGTACCTTTCAATATACAAATGATATATATGGATCTTAATATTGCTCAGCAAACAGAGAAACTTCTGAGATGGGTGATAAGTATTAAAAAAAATGTATCTATGAAACATTAAAAAACTATTAATCTCTCAATAAAAATAAGGACAGTAAAATCTTTATTGTTACAAAATAAATGTTTAGCTATGTAGTAATATATTTTTTAAACGATTAAGAGATAATTTAGATTGGTGGACAGACTTTTAGTATTAAAAAATCTTGTACTCCTATGGAAAGAAATATACAATAATAGTAACAGATTTATCCTCGAGCTGGGAAAAGTTAACTCAGCCTTTTAAACATTTAGTGGATAGACAAACTGAGAACCAATCATGCTTGGGAACTAAACACTGTTGGTTCCGCCTAAGGTTGACCACCTAACCGGGATATATGCCTCGCACCCCAGGGCCCTTGGTCTCGAAAACGGCACAATAGGCCATGGCCGTTCACATTGGGCGGTAGCTCCGAGAAATTTTTAGAAACAAATTCAATAACAGTTTTATGAAATGGTATATGATACAAAAGAAACATTTGTCATTACAAAGGAAGTAGGTGATTTAAAATCTTAGATTACAATGGCTCACATAGGATTTTGTTAAAAGGAAAAAATATGTATTCATACTAGATTAAAATATTGTTTATTATAGAATTTTTAAACCCGTAACTGGAATGAACGAATCATAAAATTGTTCATGCTGAAAATCATACTATTTAGGAGAAGTTAGTCCTTCCATCATTTAGTGAACTGATTGGGTCCCTACCTTCAGAAGAAATTTCGAGTGAACTTTTGTCTCCCTGTCATTTTCTGGTCGATTTACTTCAATTATAATAAAATAACACACCAACTGATTCAATGTATTAACGGTTTAGTGAGGCTTACTGACGTCATGAACAAAAGTAGCATTTCGCTAAGGGCCACACGAAATGAATTAATATGATGCTCATTCACCAGCATTAAGCAGACTTTCTCATTATCTGTATGATATTTAACCCGACATCACTCTTAAAATATAATTATATCTTTCTCGATTATATATTTAGTGCCATGCCCAAATCTTTCGACGCTATGTGAAATGGTATTTAATATATGATGGCAGAATGAAATAATTTGAAATAAGATCTGCCTACTCATGATAACGAATTCCGAAGAAACCGCAGTCCTTTCATTCCTTTTTGGAAAATACTTTATAATAAGACAATATAACAGTTGTTCGAATACATAGTTGATTTTATGATACTTTTGTTTTCATCCTTTTTATGCCTACACAAGGCGTAAGTATAAAATGAAATTTTAGCAATAACCGACTTTAATTTTTCAAGAAAACTAAAGTTGGGGGATTTGATTGGGGAAAACCTAATGCATTTTAAAGGTTCAAATTGTTCTTAATAGTTCATAATATTTCACCTTTTCTTGCTATTTTTACTGCTATACACTTTACTCTTCCAATTTCTTTATTCTTATAAATTCACTCATCAATACGCCTTTTACCATTGTCGCTTTTATGATGCATTTATTTTTATCTATTTTCCATTTACGCAGTGCTTAATCATTGCTTTATTGGAGGGTTTTATCTTTTTGTTAGGATTTTCCATTCCTGTTTCTTTTTAATGTTATACACATTTTACATTTTCACTTCTTCGGTTTTACAATTTTTTGCACTAATTATGCCTGTTACAATGTACACGTGGTTTACAACACGTACTCATAACACTGACCTACCTATAACTCTAACCCAGGTTGTGTTTCGTGGCCAAAAATGATGACTAAACTGTTAGGAAAACGGTTATTAATATATATATATATATATATATATATATATATATATATATATATATATATATATATATATATATATATATATATATATATATATATATATTATATATATATATATATATATATATATATATATATATATATATATATATATATATATATATATATATATATATATTACGCTTGAAATATCTATCTAGAATTATGCTTTCAAACCTAATTTTCTAGCCAAAAAATTTCAGGTTCAAAAGGGTTTTAGTGACTTAAATTCTTTTTACCAATCTCCCAAAGATAAATCTGGAATAAATGCTAATTTTCTGTACACTAGCCACATTTTCAAGCTAACCCAAATGATGAAATTTCATTTCTAATAGTAACGCTGACTAAGCCCTAGTATCATGAAAAAAAACTCCTAGTTTTTACTCGCTGTTGCACGAAATTTATAATATTCGTTTTCGTCTTCATTCAGTGCCGATCTCTTGTCTTGAAAAGACGTATATTTTTCTTAGTCTCTATCAAAAACCCACCACGAACTTCACTGTTGTTTTAATGGAACGACTGTGGCTACGTAGGTCTACTTATTTCCCAGTAAGCCCGGGCAATTAAACTAGTAGGGACTATTATCAGTGTGTAGCGGCGAATGTAAAATTTCCGTTACATATTAGCCGTTAGGATTCACTTTAGGATTTTCAGAATACATATTTTCGTCGGGCCTTTAGCAGACTCTTTTATGAAAAACCTGAGGATAATATAGTGAAAAAATAATATTACGACGATGTCGGACAACGATACACCAATGGAGGTGTTTATTATCAATGCAGCGGACTTAAAAGTTCATTCAAACCGGAGAGAGATGTTGAGGCAAGTCCTTTTCAACTGAATCAGTATGTAGCAGAAAAAACACAAGATGTTACCGAGATTACGACAGAAGACCTTTTCAAGGCAGTTGAGGTGGAACTCGCCAAGTTTATGTCGAGAAGTACAAATGTGAATGAAAAGATTCGTCGAACTTACGTCCAGTTGGAACTGAAAGTATACAAGACAGTGTTTGACGATGCTGGAGAAGAACCAGATAATAACATAATGCCTAAAAGAATTTGTAACTCTTCAGGGTATTATTGAAGTGTTTAAAAACAAATTTTAGATTTTTTTTAAAATTAAAACAAAAAGAGGTAAGATGAAACTTGTAAAGTTATTAACTTAAACTGTAAAATTGGTAATACTTTTTCATAATTTGACATTGCTTGTAATATATTCTCAATTTCTATTGTATTCTAAACTAAGAGATATTAAATTGTTTAAATTGCATTTAAATTTGGAAATTTTTGTGTGTACCAAGGTTACATATTTTTAACTTATGAAGATGATTAAAGTGAAATTGTATATCATTCTTGCAAATGCAATGGCCAATGCAAATATTGGTAACCCTTGTGATAATTCTTATGTTAATTTTAAATATAACAATATGTTGACCAATATAGAGTTAAATACACTCATGTCCATAAATTAAGGATAATGAAGTTCAGGCAATGAAAGAGACAAAAGCAAAACAAATTTGACTTATTTGTAAAGTCTATTTATTAAACAAAAGGTAAAGAGCAAAAACGATGCTATATGTTTGACATAATTAATAAAAATTGCGATTTTTACTCCCTGGAGCA
>JAGEOH010001200.1:0-10000 GCA_032207245.1 Pardosa pseudoannulata
AAATTTTACTAGACAACCTAGTAATATTTCTTGGAGATTTGTTAAAGTTTTAGGGAAAACCTTTATAAATGTTTTTGATGTGATAGAATTACCTAAGTGTGTGTAAACATACGAAAATTGCGAAAATAAAGAAGTTTTAAGTCCAAATGAGGGGGGGGGTTTCGAACAATTTTGTATGTAGCACCTGTTCCAATTCGGTAAGTCCCTCAATTTTAGCAAAGGGAGGTAATAGCGAAATTTAGTTTTCATCGTTACATAGTGATTTAAAACCCTATAATTTTGAATTAACCGATCTCACTGGCCAGAAAAAATACCTAAGTAAATTGCCGTTGCTCATTAAAACAAAAGCAAAGTCCGTAGTGGAACTTTAACTTTATTTGAGACTAAATATGAATGCCTTTTTACGACAAGAGCAAAGCATCGAATGAGGACGAAAACACTCTTCCATTACAAAATTTCGCCCAACAGCGAATGATCACTAGTATTCTTTCCCATGAGAACAAAAGCTTAGTCAACTTTATTAGCAGTCAGAAATAGACTTAGATCAAGTCATTTTAAGTCAGTTTGAAATGTAACCAGTGGAAAAAAAATTAGCATTTTTTCCAGGTTTAACTTTGGCAGACGAGTAAAAACATTTCGGTCGTCTAACACTTCTTTAAATAAAACATTACTCGGCTTGGAAATTAGGTATGGAAGAATGAAAAAGGAGAATTTTAGATAGATATTTTAGGTGTATAATTTAGATGCATTACATATATGCAAAAATATCAAAATAACAAAAAAGGACGAATTTTCCTTTACTTCCAATATACAGATATATATAGAAAGGGCTAAAACGGTTATAACACAAAAATTTCCAATAACAGACAAAAAAATTATCTTCTCTAAATTTGAGAAATAAGTATAGGGGAATTAATACTTTGATGATAAATTTATCACGTGTATGCCATTTTAATCACTAACCGTTTACAACTAACGACCTTTGAAGATAATTTGAAACAAAAGATGTCCATTCTGCGTACATTACAGAAAATATTTAGGTGGCCATGGGCTACTTTATGTTTAAATACTTAACAATTTGATTTCTCGGGGGACACAGGGGTCACGTGATTAAACATTGAATACAACAAATTTCAGTATTTAAGTTTCTGATGAGCTCAGAAGTGCTGAATCAAAAACTTACCTTATTTGATGCACAAATACAAATAGTTTACCCTTTACAATCTTCTAAGCAGGTCACGTTATCTACGTATGTTGATTTCGATTTGAATTCAACATCTATATATTCTAGATATTGGCAATTGGTAGTATTAGATCATTTTGACGTAACAATTAAAACCCAGTCCTATGGAAATAATGTACCAGTTTGCTCCTTTCCAAGTCCATTTGCACAGAAATACCATTTCCTCTTATTAGTTTACGTTCATCTATTTTTCATTAAACTGAAAAAAATATCTTCATCTCTCGAAAAGTGTAAATGAAATATAAATAAAATTCCCTTAAAATATAAAAATTTCTTTACTAAAAGACGCAAAATTTCTAATTATAGATAATCATACTATGGGATATTAAACAAACATTTTCTTATTTAAGATACTTTAAAGACTATTATTATAGGTACTACATTTTTATTATGTGAATTGTCTGCAAATGGATATTTGTTAGCTTATTTCTAAGATACACAGAGTAGCTTTTAAATGTAGATATAATGGTAATATTTTCCTTACTTTTAAGTGAATGAATTACATTTAAAAGAAAATAAAACATGGAGGACCTTTTTTTTTTACATTTTCTGTTGCATAAATTTTTTCTAGTTGATGATTTAAATTCTAAAATTAAAATCTCTCTGTAAATCACTATTTTCTTTACAGTTTGATATTATATACGAGGCGCATCCAGAAAGTAAGTTTCTCTATTTAAAAGAAAAACAGAACTCACACTTTCACGGACATATTTATTGGCAACAAGTACAGCAATGTTTCAGCTATTTTTCAACATAGCCACCACCAGAGTTCAGGCACTTGTCGTATTGTGGGATCAATTTCTGTATAACTCTGTCGTAGAACTCTGCCGCCTGTGAATGGAACCAGCCTTCCTGTCTCACAACACCCTGCACATCCCTTTACGTACCGACAGCGTCTTAACTGGTCTTGACCAAAGATCCCCTGTGATGCCAATGTATTGACTGCTGCTTGGTTTCCGGGGTAAAGTGCGAATTCCAAGTCTCATTGCCCGTAATGATCTTGTCGAGAAACACATCGCCATCATCGTGATACCGTACCAGAAATGTCAGTTCTGCTAAGAGTTAAATCTTGTGTTCGGGTGTCAGTTTCAGTTTATAAACCTGACAGAGCTGACAATGAATTTAAATTGACTCACTGCTTTGTGCATTCAAGGTCACCGACCGAACCTTGAAGGCTACGGGAGACGGAATTAGAGTTTCCATTTCGGACCACTGCTACCTCTCTACTGGCACGAATCGGGACTTTTCCAGCTGGCATTTGATTAATAAGCCATAGATCTGTTACGCACCCACAATTGACACGACTAATTAAGTTTACTTTAACCCACTGAACGGACGCGTCGACGGGGTTCGACAGCGAATTCCTGTTTGAAAACGGACCTGTCGACCCCTTCTCGTTCGCACTCGTATAACACACTTTTGAGGAAAAAAAATATTGCAAAGCGATAATAAATGAAAGAAACTAATTTTGCGTAACGGAACTCCTTTACCTTGCAGGGAAAATAACTTAAAAGTAGCCTGACAACTTTTAAACCGGCAACTCTAGTATGATACGGTAAGTTCCGTCTGGAATTTACGAAAAGGGTGACTGTTTTGAACGGGAAAAAGGTGGGGAGGGTGGTCGGTGGATGGGTTAAAGGAGAAAACATTGGGAAACTTACTTTCTGGATGCGCCTCGTACCGTTGTATAGACCAAAGAACCAGGATACTGACTTACGACTTATACTAAATTTGTTGCTGCAGTTTAATTCTGCTGCTATGATGGTTTATTAGAGTGTCGATTTATCGGTCTGTAACAAGAGTAGACATATAAAGGGGTAACATACTGCTGAGCCAGCAGTGAAAATTCACAAAATTTCTTCTCTTTTATTTTTACGCTACAACCTAATTTTTTCCTATCAGCTGAATTGCAGTCAATAATTTTCTCATTCTTCAGCAAAAAGCGAAAAATGTTATAGGCTACTTTCAATTGAATTGTAAGAGAGAAATAAAATGTTTTCGTTTTTTAATATTTTGAAATTACTGAAGAAATTTGTTTTCATCCAGCGGTGCGTAACAGTTTTAGGACAAATAAATACTTAAACGTTTCATTGATTTTAATACACCTGTGCACATATAAGTGTATGTGTTTGCGTGTATATGTTTATGTATGGGATGCCGGAGATAGTTTCTAATATTTTCAGTCACATTTATTTTTTATTCTGTATAAAGCTGATCATGGTGAAGGTTTTGTGATTCGTCTAAATGGTACAAATTAAGCATTTCAAATACTAGCGATTTTAAATGTAACTTCCCTCATTATAATGCATATTTTTACAGGAATTTTGTAAAAATTGATTGATTCAAACAAATGATCTTTAGAATACGAGGCACTTCCAGAAAGTAAGTTTCCCTATTTAAAAGAAAAGAAAGAACTCACACTTTCACGGACATATTTATTGGCAACAAGTACAGCAATGTTTCAGCTATTTTTCAACATAGCCACCACCAGAATTAGACACTTGTCGTATTGTGGGATCAACTTTTGTATAACTCTGTCGTAGAACTCTGCCGCCTGTGAATGGAACCAGCCTTCTTAAACCAGAACACGGTGCGCATCCCTTTCCGTACTAACAGCGTCTGTTTCAATTTGGTCCTGACCGAAGATCCACTATGATGTCAATGCATTGACTGCTGCTTGGTTTCCGGGGTAAAGTGAATCCAAGAGTCATTGCCCGTGATGATCCTGTCGAGGAATTCGTCGCCGTCATCGTGATACCCTAGAGGAAATATCATTGCTGCTAAGAGTTAAATTTTGTGTTCGGGTGTCTTTTTCAGCTCATACATCCGACAGAGCTGACGATGAATTTCAACTGGCGCAATGCTTTGTGCATTCAAGCTCACCGACCGAACATTGCAGGCGGCGGGAGAAGGAATTAAGAGTTTCCATTTCGGACCACTGCTACCCTACTACTGGCACGCATCGGGACTTGTCCAGCTGGCGTATGAGTAATACTTAATGGATCTGTTACGCATGTGCAATTAACTCGGCTAATTACGTTTACTTTAAAGGGAAAAGCATCGGAAACTTAGTTTCTGGATACTCCTCGTAGAAAACAAACATATGCTTTGAATCTTCATCCCTTGGGTATAAAATTAGTAAACACAATAAAATGTACAATTGTTAGCTGTAGTAAGATCATCAAAAAATGACTGATGTTATATGTCTAGGAAATATTTTTCAGAAAAAAAAATTGACTATCCTTCTTTCTCCTAGAGGAAATGTATAACCTTGATGAGTCCCCTATTATTCACTTCTTGATTAATTCCTTAAGGATGTTTAGGGGGGGGGAACTAATTAAAGGAATGAAAGGTCTTTTTAGCTTCAAAGATTGGACCAATTTCTCTAAATAAAAAGCTGTTAGTTATTATTAGTGCTTATTTTTTTTAATGTCTTGGAATCTTCAAAAAAGAATGAATTATTTCTTAATGTGTTGAAAAGCCAAAAATAATAAGTATGTTTAATCAATATCTGTATTGGAAATACTTCTTCACCATAAGGAAGCAATTTGAATTTGCTAATTCTTTTAAATACCACAGTAGTCTTATGGAAAGAATTTTTTCATATACAATTATTCATAAAGGATATTTAGCTGAGCTGCAGTTATAATTATCCTCTTTGATATAGCAATAATGACCGTAGGTAAGACGAATGCAACTTCTAAAACTATGGAAGACAAAGGTTTTCTTGGATATTTTTCATATAGGAAGTATTTACGAATAACTTCGAAATTCTATTGATTATCTAGGTATAAAGGCACAAGTAGAAAGTTCACTTCAAAATGCTAATTTTAAATAATAAAAATATCTATTAGTTTGATGTATACAGCACAAGGTCTTCCTTAGGACATAAGTAATTACTAAATAGGACAATACCAGAGATGAATGAAAGAGTGGTATTTTGAGTTGAAAATAACAAACAGTTAACAGACAATAATATAAAACATGAGACAAGCTAAATATTTCTGATGTTTAAAGAAAAATAACATACAATAACATAAGTAACAAGAACTAAATAGAACAATACCAGAGATGAATGAAAGAAAGAGTGGCATTTTTAGTTGAAAATAACAAACAGTTAACTGACGAAGCACAATAATATAAAACATGAGGCAAGCTAAATATTTCTGATGATAAAACAAAGATAACATACAATCAGATAAACGTATAAAGTTAATCATCTTTGTAATAGTCCATCGCGTAGAGGCGATAAAAGGTAGTTTTTAGAAATAGAACCACTAAATAAATAAAGGATAAAGGCAGTAAAAATATAAAAAAGATGTGAAGTATGGAAAGAACAAAAATTTTACAAAGTAGAAACTTCAAAGGGTAAAATCATGTAGAAAAGGGTAAATGTAGCTGGAAAATACTAATATTCCACGAGATTTTTATTTTTTTTTTCAAAATATATTCTGTAATAAACTAAATATAAATTGTGGCTACAAATTATTACCTTTAAAAGTAAGTGTTCTATCTCAAATATTTTATCTACAATTGCTTTTAACATATATCCTCTACCACTGTCTAAATCTTTTCAAATTTACACATGGACATATTAATACATTTTATATAACTATTGTGTTCTAAATTTAGACACTTACATATTGGTGATGAGACAATGCAAACAAAGGATTTTAAAGATAGAAAACTGGAGAACTGTTGCCAATAAAATGCTGGCTTTAAAAATTTCTTCGTGAAACTGAAAGATCTCTCGGGACTGTCGAGCAAGTGAAAAAGAAGAAGACTATTTGAAGATTTATAATATAAATGTTAATTGTATACAATGTAGTCATTTATAAGAAATAATTTTTATATCAAAATAAAATTAAATTAAAAATTAAATAATGTGAAGTAGTTATGCACTTTCAAATACTAAAATCACTTAGTACTCATATTAAAAAAATGTAAATATCCATATATTTCAGGTATATTTTAGGCTTCAAGCTAAATACAATTTGTGCTAGAGACAACACTTAATATCAGGATATAAAACCTACCTTTCACGTGACTGCATATAAGCAATGCCTAGCACATCTACAATATCCCATTTTAGTGAATTCATAATTGAGAATAAAAAAATCAGCAGATACCACTAAAAACAGAAATCCACTTAAAATATTCTGAGTTGAATAAATCATGATGTCCGTACATAAAGATTTAAACTGAGTATGTTATACTAGTACACTCATGTCCATAAATTAAGGATAATTCAGAATCACACAGAAATTGAGCTCTAAAATAAAAATTTCACCTGTAGAATTATCACACACATCTTGAAGAAGAATATGCAAATTGCAGGAAACCACCAGATGGCGCTGATAGTACGTCACAATGACGAGAGTGTATGAAAGGGGTATATAAGGAATGGTAGCAAAGAAGTAAAATTGTTCACAAGCGCTTTAAAAGCCTTTCAGTGCAATAACCGCATAGTTATGGCACAAAGGAAGCATTTGGATGATTTTTTACGTGGTAGAATTATCGGACGACTGGAATGTGGACGTTCCCAGCTGGAAGTATCCGAGGAACTTGGAATCGCCCAGAGTGTCATCTCCAGGCTTTGGCAACGATTCAAACATGATGGTAATGTGAGTAGATGTTACAGCACAGGTCGCCCCCAAGTTACTACGCCGAATGATGACCGGTATTTGGCAGTTACTGCCAAAAGAAACAGACGGAGCACAGCATCAGACCTGTCTCGTCAGCTCTCTTCAGCTACCGGTACGACAGTTTCAAGGCAGACCGTGTACAGACGCTTAGGGAACATTGGTCTATATGCTCGTAGGCCTGTCAGATGTGTTCCCCTTACCGCAACTCACTGTCGCCTGCGATTATACATCGCTAGAGAGCATACATTGTGGACACCGCAACAGTGGTCTTGTGTGATGTTTTCCGACGAGTCCAGGTTCAGTTTACATTCTGATTCTCGCCGGACTTTCATATGGAGAGCGCCAGGTACCCGTTACCACCAAGAGAACACCATTGAACGACACCGTTACGGTGGTGCAGGATGGCTCGTTTGGGGAGGAATTATTCTTGGTTCCAGAACTGATCTGCATGTTCAGAGTGTAACGATGACAGGCCACATCTATCGGGATGTCATTCTGGAACAACATGTACGTTTGTTTCGGGGCGCCATGGGTCCTGAATTTCTGTATATGGATGACAATGTCCGACCTCACGGTGCAAACATTGTAGACGAATGCCTTCAATCGGAGGATATCACCCGTATGGATTGGCCAGCATACTCACCGGACTTGAAACCAATAGAGCATGTGTGGGACATGCTTGGCCGACGAATTGCAGCCCGTCAACCCCCTCCCAACTGTCTATCGGAACTTCGGAGGGCATTGCTTGATGAGTGGTGTAATTTTCCCCAAGATCAGATTGATAATCTGATACTCAGCATGCGTAGGCGTTGTAACGCTTGTATTGCATCGTCCGGGAGACATACTCCGTATTAACCATCAAACTAACCATGTTATACTGTTTTCTGTAAATAGGTTCTTTTCTAAAATTTGATCCAGGGAGTAAAAATCGCAATTTTTATTAATTATGTCAAACATATAGCATCTTTTTTGCTCTTTACCTTTTGTTTAATAAATAGACTTTACAAATAAGTCAAATTTGTTTTGCTTTTGTCTCTTTCATTGCCTGAACTTCATTATCCTTAATTTATGGACATGAGTGTATATGAACAGCTACAATGCATATAAATGTAACAGCATATAAATGTAAATTCTTCAATCAAAGGAAAACAATCAATTGAAATTTTTTATGTTAGTTATATTTTGTTCTGTGAAGCTAGAATGTTATCTAAATAATTCCGTTGTGTTTAATCGCTGTATTTATCTGAATAAGATTATAATAGAAAAACTATGAGTAGCTTCAATCGTGCTTGGTTTCACCAAGTGGCATAAGTTAACAACAACAACAACAACGATAGAAAAATGTGTAGTGTAGCTGTCGTTTAAAATTAGGTATTCAACTAAGTTTAAATTTATATTGGTTGTTTATTTCTTTTAGTCATAGACTAAATATTATTTGGGTTGCGTTGTGTAGATATTTTAAGTTTAAAATCAACCACAGGCTCTTAGAAACTACAGACTTAGAATAAAAATAAATTAATAGGCTAAATTAAGAACAACTGAAAACTACTTTAGAGTAAAAATAAGTCAGTTTATTACAATTACATTTACAATATTAATATACAAGATTTAGATTAAGTTTCATACGATCCATTTTTAATATAATTAACATAGGTGCCACACCAATTAAGATATATTAATAATAATTTCCTATCACTTAGCTAACTCTATGTATATAGGAGAGAGGACTCAACCTTAATTTCAAATATGTATAATAATGCGTACCTTTGAGGATCTTTTGGGTGTGCCAAGGCTGTACTCTTGGGAGCACTTGTAGATACCTTTCGACGGATGTGATGATAATGTGATGACTCCGTATCCTCGCTGGTATGGGGCCTTCTAATATAACTCGGGGTGATACTGAAAAGCGGATGAGCTGGAAACTTCTGGTCGTTAAGAGATGTCAAGGAGTTTCTTGGGTCCACTCCTTTGATCCCCGTACTCTGTCCTCGAGCCCTGAACACTTGCCGTCGAACTCTCGACCTCCGAATTAGATATTACGTTTAATTTATATACAGCTATTGGCTTTCAAAGTTGCAATTTATCAAGCCACTATATATATTTACTACACTTTAATCTGAAATTGATCTAAAACTTTAGATGCTTCCTGATTTAGTCTCTGTAAGCATAAGTTTTAATCATTTAAATTAGATATTACGTTTGACTTATATACAGATATTAACAAAGTTGCAATTTATCCGATAACTCTGAGTATATATTACACTTTAATCTCAAACTGATCTAAAAACTTTATATGCGTCCTTTATTAGACTCTGTAAATATCAGTTTTAATCATTTAACTTTTATTACATTAAGCTTATAGACAAATATTAACATTCAAAGTTGGAATTTATCCAGTATCCCAAAATATTTATTACACTTGAATCTCAAACTAAATGCTTCATAAACTTAAGAATCTTCTTTAATTAGACTACGTAAACATCAATTTTAATCATTTAACTTAGAAATTACTTTTATCTTACATATAGATATTCCATATGACAAATTTTTAAAAATGATTTATAAATTTTCTGGTCTGAAAACAAAATGGTAACAAAATGAACACTGCATTAACTTAACCTTTCCCTTTGAAAAATCCTAACTGTTCCCTCTCTTACATTTAATTAAGAATTCGAAAAATTTCCTTTAGTCATGATGATGTCAGCAAACTCATGGCAGAAGTTTTCTTTTTGAAATTTTATCAGGAATAACAATTTATTTCTTTTATTTCACTATATCTTTCTTCTGTAATTGCGACTAAAAATATCAGAAAACGAATACACTATAGAGTTTGATTTGCTCGTTAGCCATTTCATTTATATTTACTCTTTACTCTCACTGATTTTTTAATACATTTCCTAATTATGTCAAGGAATGCATTAATGGCCATTAGATATCTCCAAGGACTTTAACAAAAGAAATAAAAACGATAAAATTAATTTTGCATTTGAATTTTTGAATTGATTTAAGTTTGTTGTTGGCTTGCAGATTAAATTCTATTTTTATGGGTCCCATGTGCTATAAATCCGTTTGAGATTTAAATCAGAAATTAATTTAGGCTTAAAGCTTATCT
>JAGEOH010001200.1:15000-25000 GCA_032207245.1 Pardosa pseudoannulata
CATATATATCTGTGTATATATATGTATCTATATATATCTGTATATATGTATCTATATATATCTGTATATGTATATATATATATATATATATATGTATTTTTATCTGTATATGTATATATATATATATATATATATATATATATATATATATATATATATGTACACTGTCTACCAGTAAGTATTTGGACACCTGTGATTGAAAAGAAAAACTAACTTTATTCAAAATCAGTAGTTGGTAGAGCTTCCACGATTGGCAATTGCAGCTTGAACCCTCCGGGGCATACTTTCCATAAGTCTTTGTATTACAGCTAGAGGTATTGTCTTCCACTCGACTTGGAGTAGACATACAAGTTCCTTTTTTTGGACGGGTAGTTCACTCCTTAATTCGGCGATCCAACTCGTCCCAGAGGTTATCGATAGGGTTCCGGTGTAGGCTCTGGGCAGGCCAGTTCATGCGATGAACTTCATTGGCAAAATACCAAGCCTTGGTCAACCTCGAAATCTGGCAACTGCCATTGTCGTCCTGAAAGTAACACGGGTCCAACCCATAAAACTACCACAACGTAGGAAGCACATTGTCATCCAAAAGAGTGCAGTAGACATCGGCGTTGAGCTTATCATGAATGAAGACCAAGGGTCCCAGTCCATTCCAAGAGAAACACCCCCAGACCATAATTCCCCCTCCGCTGAACTTGACTTTTGGCCCAATTCATTCTGCAGGAGACATTCTCCAGGCAGACGCCAGATCCAGACCCTGCCATCCGAACGTTAAAGGGTGAACCTTGATTCTTCGCTCCAAAGAACCCGTTTCCACTGAACTACGGTCCAATTTAGATGTGCTTTGCACCAGATTAACCAAACAGCGCGGTTGGACTTTGTTATCAAAGGCTTTTATAGGCAGCAGCACGACCATGAAAACCAAGAAGATGTGCTTCTTTACGTATAGTATTCATTGAAATAATACTCCCGGTTGAGGGCCATCTGTTGGGTGCTGTTCTTCCTAATTTCTCTGGACAGCACTAGTCGGTCTCTATCACCCAATTTCGTTGGTCTGCCGACTCGGGTTACATTCGGACAATCAACGCTCACCTCCCACTTCTTAATCACATAGGCCTCTGTTGATTTGGGGTACTTCAGATCACTAGATATGCCCCTTAAGGATCGGCCGCATTTGTGATAACGGATAATTATACCTTTCTGGAAATCAGAGAACTCCGAACTGCGTGGCATCTTGTATGCGACTAATGCCTATGCTGTTTCCCACACGATGTATATTGGCAGAGGCCGTGACGTACCTCAGTCGATATCGTCATTTGCGCAGGTGTCCAAATACTTATTGATAGACAGTGTAAATATATATATATATATATAATATATATATATATATATAATCTGTGTGTGTATATATATACCTATTTCTTTATTACTATCTTAATGGTTCTTTTAATTTACAATTGTTTTTTAACTTATCTTCAACCTTTTAAATAAATATTTGAAAATTTCTATTCTAAAATATCATTACTTGCAATGAAAGGACTTGGAATTTTCAAAAAACTTTTGAGGATCTGTAATGATTCTCATTCACCGAAATACTTATTTTAGATCCGTAACGACTTTTCGCTTTTAAAGAAGCAGAGCCATATTTTATCCCGAACAATGTACTCAATATTTTTTTCCAAGGTAAATATTTCTCATTTTACATTCTATTCATTTAAGCCAAAAAGTATCTTTTGATATTGCCTTAGACCTAATAAATCACACAATTATTTGCTTTGGAATCCGTGCCGTATCATGGATGAAAAGCATACTGAAAGAATTTCGAAAAGACGTAATGAAACGATTTACTTTTTCCCTTTGTTGACTGTATTTAATATGTTGTTGACAAAAGAAAACTATATTTTCTGGGTTATTTAACGGAGGTGTTTAAGCATTTCTAATTTTAACAGACATATGTTGCTAATACTTTTTTTTTTTAACTGTATTCATTATACACTGAATATATAAGGGCTAAGAAACCTAAATCATATACTATATTTATACTGTGATTTAAAATTCTATAAAGCATTTTATTAAATATGCCAATCTTCAGGTATCTTCGTCAGGAGCAATATTACTTTAGGATTTAAAATTTAACATGCTATGGGTATACTATTGCATTCACAAAGTATACCCAAAGTACTTTTGCAGTCCCAAAGGGCAATTTACTTTTATAACAAACAAAACAAAATAACACAAATTAAACATAATTATACACTGTCTACCAATTAGTATTTGGACACCTGTGATAGAAAAGAAAAACTAATTTTATTCAATATGAATAGTTGGTGGAACCTCTACGAGAGGCAATTACAGCCTGAACCCTCTGACGCATACTTTCCACAAGTCTTTGTATTACAGCTAGTGATGCTGTCTTGAACTCAGCTTGGAGTAGACACACAGGTTCCTTCACCGGTTTTGGACGGGTAGTGCACCCCTTCATTCGGCGATCCAACTCGTCCTAGAGGTTCTCGGTAAGGTACAGATCTAGCCTGAGCAGCGCAGTTAGACTATGTGATCAAAGGCTTATGGGCAGCAGCACGACCATGAAAATCAAGCAGATATGCTTCCTTACGGATGGTATTCAATAAAAAAATATCTCTGGATGCCTGTTGAAACTCCTCGTGGATGATGGCCATCGGTTGGGTGCGGTTCTTCCGAATTTCTCTGGACAGCGCTTGTCGGTCTCTATCTTCCAGTTTCGTTGGCCTGCCGACTCGGGGCACATTTCGACAAACACTGTTCAACTTCCATTTCTTAATCACATCAGCCACTGTCCATTTTGGGTACTTGAGATCGCTAGATATGTCCCTTCAGGATCGGCCACATTTGTGATACCCGATAGTTATACCTTTCTAGAAATCAGATAGCTCCGAACTGTACGGTATCTTGCATGCGACCAATGCCGATGCTGTTTCCTACACGATGTATACCGGCGAAAGCCGTGACGTACCTCAGGACCGCATATATCGTTATTTGCATAGGTGTCCAAATACTTATTGGTAGACAGTGTATATTTTATTAGTTTCTAAATTAAATCAAGCAAATTAGTGTTAAATTAAAACACAGTAGCAATTTATAAACGGTAAATTAAAATTATGTATTTAATAATGTATAAGTAGCTTTTTTAACTTTAATAACTTATTTTTCAAATATTTTTTTTCTTGTAGCACATGGACCCTAATTAAAATATTTACATTTTTCTATCATCAGGAATTCTAGAGTTTGTCTACACAAATTTGACCTAAATTCCGTTTTTCAGAAAAGTACTGAAAACTCTTTAACATGCAGCATTACTGTGTGGAAAGAGTAATATTCGGCAGTATTTCTCGCAAGACTTTGTATTTAATTGCTGAATTTTGATCTTTTAGTTACTGAAAGCATTTCGAAAAGAATAATAACACAGTTTACTATTTCCCTTTTTTGACTGTATTTAATATACTGTGGACAAAAGAAAACTATAATTTTTGTGTTATTTAAAGGACATATATAAGCATTTCTAATTTTAGCAGACATATATTGCTAATACTTTTTATTTTTTTAACTCTATTCATTATACACTGAATACATCACTGCTAAGAAACCTATATCCCACAGTGGCATGGATGTTCGTAGCCATTCGGGATCGGCTTTAAGCTGTAGATCCCGGTCTCATTAGCCCTCGTGTTGCAAAAGGTAGACCGTAGCACTCCAAACCAAAACAAACAGGAAACCTATATCATATACTATATTTATACTGTGATTTAAAATTCTATAAAGCATTTTATCAGGTGAGTCAATATTCAGTCACCTTTGTCAGAAGTAACATTATTTTAGGATTTAAAATTTAACATGCTACGGGTGTACTTGTGCATGCACAAAGTACACCTGTGTGCAATTTACTTATAACAAACAAAACAAAAAAAAACACAAATTAAACATAATTACATATTTTTTTGGTTTCTAAATTAAATCAAGCAAATTAAATTTAAATAAACACACAGTAGTAAATTATAAAGGTGTAAAAATAATGAGTTAGTGTTTTAGAAAGAAGAAATTTAAACTCATTAAAAAACACATGGACAAATATGTCTTGAATGAGTAATTTTATACAATTAAATGCCTATGGAATTCAATTGGAATACAACTTCCATTCCAGAACGGAGGGGAAAAACCAACGGGCCCTTCTATTGGTTGGGAGAAGTATGAAGTTTCTTCCAGCTGTTGACAATGGCTCACGGAAAGAAGTTAAAGCTAATCCAATGTAACTTATTGTTACAAAAGGGTAAATTAAAAATTATGTATTTCATAATTTATAAGTAGCTTTTTTAGCTTTAACAACTTTTTTTCAGAAATTTTTTTCTGTAGTACATTGACCCTGATTAAAATATTTATCTATCTATCATCAGGGATTCTAGAGTTTGTCTACTGAAATTTGATCTAAATTCCGTTTTTCAGCACAGTACTGAAAACTCTTTAACATGCAGCATTATGGTACGGAAAGAGTAATATTCAGCATTATTTTTGCAAGATTTTGTATTTGATTGCTGAATTGTGATCTTCCAGTTGTTCACAATTTTTCTTATTTTACGGAGCAATCTTAGGAGTTTCCAGAATTATAAAATTTGTCATTTATCCGAAGTAGTTGGCATATCTGTTTTATCCCCCCCAAAAAACATAACATATGTGTAATTTTAAATCTAGAGTATCAGAAAATTTGGCCCGGTTTGGAATACTGCGGTTAATTTTGATAACATTAGGGATTATAGAGTGTAGACCCATAAATTAAAAAAATTGGTATGTAATTGTAAAATATTCATAGAATTTTACCGTCTAGTGTATATTACCTATACACCATGTGGGCAATAAAGGATAGATCAGTTTACTATAAAAATGCTTTTCGATTTCACACTAGATTTACGGACCGAGCCAGTTTGACTCAATAAAAACTTGATCACTATATATATATATATATATATATATATATATATATATATATATATATATATATATATATATATATATATATATATATATATATATATATATATATATATATATATATATATATATATATATATATATATATTAATATCACTTTTCAAAAGCATACGTTGGATTTTAGTTAAGTAATAAAATATATGTAAACTTTCATTCCTCTTCCCCAAAGATCCCTTCATTTAGCACTATTAAATATGGTATACCTATTTTCACGGTTGTGAGGCAATTTGACTCAGAGAATGGTTTAACACTTTTGTATAAAGAGACGACTCAAGTAAATATTTCACAAAAAGATTTTATTTTCCAATTGGCTGAAGAGCTTATAAGTAAATATAGAGAAGAAGTTGAGAGGACGTCCATTCCAATGACATAAATTCATGCTACTGAAGTACAGAAGAATTTTCTACACTCATGCAAAAGAAACAAATGTAGAAACCATTGTGCTAAATGTAATAGAAATGTTTGTGGAAAATATGTTTCAAAAAAGATTTTATATGTAAAAAATGATTTCCGTGAATCTTTTGATAGTAAATATTTCATTTAAATTAATTTGGAACTATTTTCTTTGCAAAAAACTTCAATTTTCTTGTATGAGTCAAATTGGCTCACTTCAGTAAAAACAGATATTTGATCAACATCTGTAAATCAAGTGTTAATAAAACTAAGGAAATCAAAACAATCAAAAAATAATTCATGTAACATTATCAATAATTTTGAGTCTCCAATAATAATTAAACTCAAATAATAATTACTTGTCTCAAAACCCAGTTACTTAAAATTCAAAACCAATAGAGATTTTAGTATTTAGTTAATATAAAAATGAATACAAAATATTTTTGTTTGATGCGTCATGGATGTAAAAATTTGAAAGCTAACTGAAAATCTTAAACCATTGGATGACCTTTAATTCAAATATAGTCAGATTTAAATGTGGTTTTGTTAAATAAAAGATATCCGCCTTTTACCTATCTAATGCTGAGGTATATTTCGAAGCTTCGTAGTTCACCAAACAAATCGAATATTCTCAAAAGTCTTTGAGAGAGAGTGCTTTAAATTTTTACGATCCTTTACTTTACGCGATTTTCGTGTTTCCTCAAAGAGCTTCTCATCATTTTATGACTTCTGTTGACCTCATATATTTACATCAGCGTAAATTAACCATCTTGTTCAATTATTAAATAAAATTCAAAGGAAAAAAATCATTGTGGGAATTGTTATGTTTAAAATGATATTCTAGATTAAGTAAAAAATGGCATATGTATAATGATTATAGACTAATATTAAAAATCAGAAATGTTACCACATTTATGAGACACGTATTTGGCAATTTTGTGAAATTATGCGGACTTTACAAAATTAGTTATTAAAAAAGAAAGCTAACTTTGAATGGAATATCTTTAATCCTTATCTTATAACTGTAAACAAACATTTATTAATTTTGGCTATGAAATGTTTCCATAATCAATAATTCACAGCGATTAATACATAACACTTTATAAACCGCTGTAGCTCAGTCGGCAAAGGCAACACTCTTGTGACTGAAGGGTTGTAGATTCGAAGCACCAGTCGACCCAACATCCACCGTGTTCGTTGAAGGTGACAGGTAGTTACGGATATATGTTCGTGGACATAATGTCTCCGAATTTTCAATCAATACCTCTGGGGGTGGAAGCCAAGCCTATGGGTCTTCTACTTGGTCTCTGCTTCGAAATTACGAACACCCACTTGAGAAAATGTCGTTCTTTCACCCTTGAGGTATTCCTTAACCGCTTCCCTTACAAATTAAAAAAAAAGAATTGCAAAAAATCACCACTTTCTTTTTTATTTTATTATTAAACACAACAAAATAAAACAAAACAAAATATCTAGGTTTTGGGTTGAATTTTTAATTTTTAACAGTTGTGAAAGCATTTAGTTTTAATATTAGTCTGCTATCATGAGTACATCGGGAAAATGAAAAAAAGTTAAATATGTTTCTTTGTATAATAGTTTTTGAAGCAAGGGCAACACAAAGTGATACCTGGCATTCTGTGCAATAGTATCTGGTCTCTTTTCTTATTGGCTTGCCTCTGAAATCTGATTTACGGAATCACACTGTCTCACTGGATTTGATTTTCTTGCAGTAACGGGAATAACATCTAGAAAATGCCATACATTTAAGCTCAGTGGTAAACGACTAATACTGAGCATTTCTGATGTGGCAGAAAACGCGTCACGATGGTTTTCTGAAATAAGTTTTCTAATCAATGTAAAATACATGACCATTTTTGCCAAAAGGACCGCGAAACGAACAAAACTTGGCAAGCTACCTATCAAAGCTGAATATATCAAAGCTGAATCAGGCAAGCGGTTAATCGAAATGTACATTCCTTTGCAAATGGTATAATGGTGTTTTAATAACGAAATACTATTGTAAAAATATTACACATATTTTCAAATTTTAAGATTCTCAAGCTGTAAGATGAAATGTCTCTGAAGAGGCCAACTCATGAGAAATATGGTGTATATAAGCAATTATACATTCCTACATACTTAATATGTACATGCATTGCGAACAATGATCAAACAGACAGTTTATTGCCTTTCTAAACCGATATACATTTGAATCTTGTAACTTGCATGGACGTTCAAAGGTTTGAAATATATTTATTATCATTCATGTAGCAAAAGAAAAGCTCTAATTGCTTCTTATCATACATATATCTGTGTTCATGCATTTAAATATTTTTTATGCGTGTAAACAGGCCAACATATTAATTGAATATCAAATAAAAATGCAAGATATGATTTTTTGATTTTTCTGTTACATGAACTATTAAGTATCTCAGGGTATATTTTCCTAAAAATGTTTTTTACATAATTAAAAAAAGATTTATTTACGTATTTAAAAATATTTAAAAAATATTATATAAATATAACCATTAGGGGAGTTATGAGGAATCAAGATAAAGACTAAATAACAATCTAACAGAAACACAGAGCTGAAAACTTTTCTTATTGATTAATAATTCTGTTTTAAAAAGTCTCACGGAAAATAATTCTCTGGTAAAAAAGAACGATAAATCTTAATTTTTATCGAAAACGAAAGAAGATATGTTTACTAAATATTTGCGAGGGTTTCGTTTTATTTATTTATTTTTTTGTGGAGTAATTAACTTGAAATTTGTTTTTAAATGTAGTCTTTAATTATGGAATATACAGTGTTTAAATTAAAATTTTGATACAGTTTTTTAGGTATTCAAAAATATTAATGAGTTATGTTTTGTAATGTTACTAAATGTCCCGAAGATGTATTGAGCAAGAAATGTATACATTCATTTTTGTTTTTCTATGCACTTATTTATTCATGTTTCAAAATAAAATTGTGAGTGAAAACATAAAGTTTATTTTCATAAAAAATTAAATGTCAGAATTTACTTCAGAAATTAAAAATAGTAATTTATAAAAACAAGTGTATTTAAATGTTCAATAACCATTTATTTCTTAAAACGGTGTAAAAATATCGATCTTTGTACACTTTTCTTAAAAGTAAATAAATGCTTCTAAAGAAAAAGGAGATTCTATGTAATTCTAGTCAGATTTTTGTTTTTGTTTTCGTAAATAATCTACCTACCTGTTATATCAAGAAGTATACATGTTTTGTATAGTGGTACCTCTCATAATATTTATGTTGTGATAAATAAAGATGCTCAGGGTTAATTTAACAAAAATTACTGCCACGAAACATCAACATATATACACAAAACAGAAATAAAAGTATAATGGGATGGAAATTCTACAGTACACGACCGTACCGGTCGACAGCAAGCCTCGAACAGAGTTCTGTTTTGTTATACTCCATAGAGGGCGCTGTAAATTACGTCACAGTCTAGGCTCATTTGTTACTATATAATGATACATGCAAAAGTATTTACTTTAACTAATTAGAGTTTCCCAACATACGATAATTGTTAGCAAAAAAACTTTATGCTACACACAATTACGCTATCAAATAAATATAACTTCACAAACAACACACATATATATCATATATTTTCATGTATGTTCTTCGTATATTTCCATTTATATACACATATATATACTTATACATATACACACACACACACATATATATATATATATATATATATATATATATATATATATATATATATATATATATATATATATATATATATATATATTCATATATATTCATATTTCTATTTATAGAGAACGTATTCTAAATATTATTGATTGGCTTCATAGGAATCAGAATTATGCATTAAATTTTTTTAAAAGAAATTTACTTTATATAAAAATCAGAGATAGTTATAAGTAATTTGAACATAATTTATTATAAATAAACATTATTAAAAAATGTTATTAATTCTGTCTAATTTACCAATATGAAGATATTAAAAAATAAAGTTTAATGTATCTTTCTTACAGCATTCTTAATTTTTTACTATGAAAATGTATCTAGATATTCGATCGCAGAGAAGTACTTTATGAAAGTATTTGTTCCATACACAAAAAAAAAACCTTATCAAAAATTTTTGTTCTTTTCTTTTGAAAAGGAGAACAATTATTGGAAAATAAACTACGTTTGGATGTTAAAATGTGATATTTTGGACTTTGTTCGACGTCTTGAAAACTAAGTGCTCTCTAGAAAGTGGAAAATCGATGTTCGATGGGGATTTTGATTGCTCTTAGGTAAGCAAGTGGTGAGGAACATAGTTCTATCACAATAATCACTTTGATGGACGATTTCAGAATACTCCTTTTTAATGCTCACATGCCTATAAAGAAATACATCTGCAGATTTCAGACAGTCTTAGAATTACAAAAAAGTAACTAAAAGATAAAAAACTAATAAGGTAAAAAACTAAGGATAAATAAATAATTGTATGCTTTGAATTAATTAGACACTATATCATTCTTACTGTTATGTACCTTATAGTATTAACTAACTTAATGTAAGTTGTAATCTCTCGTTAGTTCT
>JAGEOH010001201.1:5000-25000 GCA_032207245.1 Pardosa pseudoannulata
TAATAATTCCTTATGTACAATGTTTTTCCTAATATTATAACGAGTGTCATCAAATATTTGTAACTTGTTTCATGTATGTTGAAATTTTGTTTTTTCTTTAAAAAAATTGTCAAGGCAGGCGGTATATTGTACGTTCATTGTGAACCTGACCACAAGTGGCTCTGCTGTCTCTAGCACAGATCCGAAGACGCTTCGTGTTGAGAGATGTGCGAGAATAAAATGATAGAGGAAAGCATACAGTCTACTGTCTTATTATTAAGTTTTAATTACTGGAGTTTTTTTAAATGAACAAATAATTGAGCTATCGTTGGATCGAAAACACGCCTTTATCTTTTTCAAATTGACTTTTATTTCGTTACTGTAAATTACTCAGATAATCAAGGAGGTACTTTTTACAAATATTTTAGATAATTTTAGCTATTTTTTGCGATTTTTTTCAATCTATTATCAGTTAAATTAGGCCCAATTATTGATGTGATTGATCTACTTATGAGAAAATGAACCGGGGTTAGCACATTTAATTCATCCTAATCTGCAGTTAAATGAGTGAGCGACCAGGTATTTAAAACTCTCTCAATTTGTGTTACTAATTTCAACATTTCTTCAAAAGTTAATTTTGCCTAACTCACTACTCGCTTTAAATAATATTTAATTGATTTAACACCTGCTTCCCAAATGTCTCCAAAATTTGGTGTTCTGGGGGGTATAAATAGTTACTCAATATTCTCTGGAGATATGTATTACGAAAGTTTCTTATCGTGTTCTTGAACAATTTCTAATAACTTTTCAATTTCCTTGTTTGCAAATGCAAAGTTCTTGGGATTATCTGAGAAGATTTGGGTGCACTTGCCTCTACTTGCGAAAAATCGCTTTAATGTAGCAATAAATGCTTTGGAAATTGATTCTGTAACTAATTCTAAGTGTACAGATTTCGTACGTAAGCATATAAAAATGCATTTATAAAACTTATGAAATATTCCCTTTTATTAGATTGCTAAATTACTGAATTTTATTAGGCCGCAAAAATCGGCGGTACAATAACGTCTTTGGACTCACTAGTAAATATTTCTTGTGAAAGGAAAAACCAATTTAAAAAGTAATGTATGATTTTTAAGTAAAATAATTGGGGTGAGAAAATTCAAAATCTGTATTACCTAAACGACACCTCCAACTCATAGTACACCATCCAAATCTAAAAGGGATTTTAATTTCTTGACTTACTTCCATGTGGTACATTTTTGCTACGTTTACGATGGTGTATATGTTGTATATCAAAGGTAAATTCCTCAAGCTGCAATTTTTAACGACGAATGTTTCGCAGGGAATAATTCGCTGGCCTCATTGTGTCCAGAAACTGTTTCCTGGATTCCGCAAAGAAAAAATAACTATAGATACGCAAATTTTCGCATTATTAGTTATATTGAAAAATCACTTAGAAATGTCCCTTCCGCAATGTTTAACATGCAATTAGAGTCATTAGGATCTTTTAGTTTTCTAGAAAAGTTTTTTACACTAACGGATTGAGAAATGTCCTTTTGCGGATATTCATTTCCGAACAAGAAGCTCGGTACTGTCAACAAAAAGTCACATTTGAAGAAGCTTGTCAGGATCCTCTCCTCAGGAGATGAGGCTGGTGGGGTTCATGCCGCTTGGAACGGATCTCCAGTGCTTCACAGATGATAATTCATGGATTTTTGCACTGTATTGGCAACATATTTAATTGATAAGAATCCTTTTGCAACCAAGAAAACACTATCATTGAGTCACTTCAATAAACAACATTCTTCACCCCAGTTTTTAAGGCATTAATGACTCGTTTCATTAATTTTACTAACTGGATTGTGGCACACAACTCTTATGTAGGCACAGCCAGTTTCTTTATTTGTGCGACCCTAGACTAGCAGTATATGACTTCACCAAAGGCAGTTTCTGACTCATCGGAGTATTCATGAAACTCACTTTATGTTGCTCTAGGCACTAAAATACATCTGTCGATATTAATGTTATTTAATGCATGCAGAAAGTCTGAAAAACGACACCCCGCTTCCATATCTTTAGAGGGGAGTTTTTCATCCTAGTCAATTCTTCATAGCCACAGGTCCTGTTGTAACTCCTGTAACTTTGACTAGAGGGCGCATAACGCGCGAGGAGGAGATGGGAGGAGAATGGTTTTGGTGTGTGTTGAATGTAGTGTGCTGTTTTTTGTCGTGTAATAAATGGAAAAATGACATCGTCGCCTGCTTCTTCTTCTGACAGGTAGGAACAGTTTTCATATTTTTAGCGAATTGAACGAACCTTTATCAGTCTAATCATTTTGGTGCCGTAACCCGGGAAATGGTTCGGTGACCAGCGAACTTTAGAATAACAGTGAATTATTTGAATTGTTAGCGAAACATTTTAAATTTTAAAATGGATATTGAAGTTCTGAGAAAAATTAGAACCCCTGTCAGACGGGTGCGACGGACACTATGAAGTCTATTGAAAATGAAATTAATAAGGGAGAAAAAATGTCAGTAGATTTAATTGAGGAACTTTTAGCGAAATTATTAGATAAAGAAATTAAGTTAGGAAAATTAGATGATGACATTTTAAAGTCGTGTCCGGCAGACGATGTTGAAAAGGAAACAGAAAAACAACAAGAATATAGTGATAATATAATTACGTGGAAATTAAGAGCAAATAAAATGCTGAGTAAAAAACAAATCGAAAGTCGTGAAAGTCAAAAAATTCTTGACAGTACCATCGAAAGCAGAAGCTCAGAAACCAGAAGTAACCCCACATGCACAGTAAAACTTCCCCGTTTACAGATACCGCAGTACGATGGAAACATTTTAAAGTTTAATGATTTTATGTCACAATTCAAAACAGCTATCAATCAAAATTCAAATATTAGCGACGTGGAAAAATTTACTTACTTAAAGTCGTATTTGAATGGCGACAAAAAACAGCACACTACATTCAACACACACCAAAACCATTCTCCTCCCATCTCCTCCTCGCGCGTTATGCGCCCTCTAGTCAAAGTTACAGGAGTTACAACAGGTCCTATGATTCCGAGCGGGTAAAAATGCTCTCAGTTATCAACAACACATGATGCTTGATTATATCTGGCTATTTTCAATTTTTACGTTGAAGCTCAATCAGTCCTTTGCCGGTCTCAACGAAACACCAAGTGCTGAAGTTTCTCTTTCTTTCAGGAAAAGGTAAACCATTTCCCCATTCACTGCATGCTCACAATGATGGCTACACTACTGGTATAGCAACATACCACCACACTTTATTATTTTATTTAATTGGAGCTGAAACCTCTTAGCAGATTTTAGGGAATCCCTTCCCTTTAGAATATCGTCCATGTAAAAGTCATTCAGCAAGACAAGGGACGCCAAAGGAAATTTTACATTTTCATTCCAAGCAAATTGCTTCAATGATCTCATAGCCAGATATAGAGCCTTGACTGGCCCATAGCAAGCTGAAAATTCTTGATTGGGCCATTAATATCATCCTTCCACAAAATAAGTTGCAGTTGTCACTGATCAGGACAGGACGGATGTCAATCATTCGGTACATCTTCTTGATGTTTGCTGTAAAGACAAAATTGTGTTTTCTTACTCACTTACATAGCAAGGAAGGGCTTTTAAGGTCCCATCTCACTATGGTCCACTGCATGGAGGGGGTATGGCTTATCGTGGTCGACGGTGGTAAACGACAGAAGAGTCAGAAGAGTTCGGAATCCGATTTTGATGTTTGGAGAATATTTTCTCCAAACAATGAAGACATCTATTATGACCAGTAGGTAGGAGACCCGTCTATATATTGGCCCATGATTTTTTTCTGACATCTATTAGTAATTATAATAAAAGGTGGAAATTTCCCCGGAAATTAGTTTTTATTAGTATATTTTTAAATAAGAAGTCAAAACTGATTGATTCAATTCAAATCAACTTAAAAAAAACCAAGCAATTTAAATAAAAACTTTTTTTTTTACAATACAAACACTATTATCTTTATTTCGTAAAATCTTAATTTAGTTTAATCAATTTGTAATAGATTAGCTAATATTCGCTTAAATTTTAGCTTAATTTGTAAATAAAATATATGTTTTAAAAATATATAATTAAAATGAGGAATATGTTTTACATACAGAATGATTATACTTGAAGTTTCAAAAAACTGTTAAAAAAACGACTGATCAGAATGACTTCTAATTTGATCGAAATATTATTGAAGAAGGGAGAAAACGTATGGCATAAGAAAAAAATAATTCCAAATTTTAGCAGCAGATGGTGCTGTAAGCATCATAATTTAAAAGGATTCGATTACAAATGACAAATGAATCGTAAAACAACGACTAAGGTGTAAGTTACACGTTAAACCACTGTACTGTTCAGTGTGCAGGATTGCATAGATGTGATATTGTTGGTTACATTCACCACGACAAGGTCATATCACATCGGATGGGAAAAATCGGTTTTTAATTGCTCTGAGGCAAAAAACTATATAAAAAACATCCATCAAATCAGTTTTAAAATTTCGTGAGACTGGAGCAAAACATGTTCATTATGCTGTCTACCGTTGTATGCAATAATATGAAATCGAGAAACAGCATGTTCCACAAATGATCGAAGTGTCTCCGTTCAGAATGTGTTGCGCAATGCGTGCCTTCAGTTCAGCTAAGTGTGCAATCAGAGCACTGAAAATAGCCTCATTCAGGTAGCCCTACAGAAGTCAAACGGATTAAGATCAGGTGATTGGGGAGTCCAGGCTATAAGGAAATGACTGCTGATAAATCTAGCATTTCCGAAATGGGACTTCAGCAGCTGCTTCAATGGATTTGCAATATGCGAAAGAGCGCCATTTTGCATAAAAATGATCCCATCCACACACCCACGCTATTCAAGACCTAGAATAACGTGATTGTGTAAAAGACATTCATAGTGCTGACCAGTAACGGTAACAGTAACAGGACCGAAAGCGTCCGTCTCCTCGAAAAAATATGGCCCCATGATAAATTATGCCTTAAACTCGCACCAAACAGCAGGATGAAATGGTACTGGTTGATGTGCGAGTGGAGTTTCTATTGCCCACATTCGGCAATTCTGACATATCCTGTCAGATGGAAATGGGCTTCATCTGTCCACGGTGTGACGTCCTGAAGCATGGGTAGGCGAGGCCATCAATGATACAGGCTGGACAACCGTTTACTCTGGATTAAATACTTTATTCGAGTGAATAATTATGTACAGCTATGTACAGGTTTCAGTAGATTCTAAATCTTCTGAGATCTCGGGCTGAGATAACGTGAACGCAATTACAATGCTTGGGTACAGTGAAGCTAGTCCTTCTCGAACACTGGAACAGTTCGCTAATTAGTGCCGGTACGAAACGCTGGCACTATAATCTCCGGGCTGACGATCAGTACAGTCGGCTTTCACACTGAAGCTCAAACGCCCAGAATGCGTATCACACTGGAGTTCGTTGAAGAAACTAAAGATGCAGGACGATCCAAAATGAGAGTAAGGATCACTCTCAGCGACCTACTTCTAATCACGAAGTGATAAAAATTATTAAGCTAATGGTAATGAGTTCCCAAAGTCGTTTGTCACCTTCTTAGCAGAGCAGAGACGCTGGCGGTTTCTAAAGAAAAGCAAGCTCCGGAAATCGGAGAGACGAGTGGACTCCTCTCGAGCTCCACAAAACAACTCCAAAGCAACTCTCAAGAAAAAGCCTCCTTCTTGGCTCAGCCAATTTTCTTTTATAGGGGTCCCGGTTCCCCTAGCGTGATTCTTCCGGAACCTTCCAAAACCAGGGTGACGCAATCTTGTGGTCAACTCCCGCTTGGACAAGCTGATCCGTTTCTAGATGTGGCCGAAAGGTCGTCTTTAAGTCAACCGACCAAAACAACTTAAATTCATTTGTGGCACCGGTAACTGGACCCAGATGTGCACTACAGCATCGCTCGATTAATAATTTTTACTCGAGTCCTTTAACAGTAGCAGACATCATAAAGGCGCAGACACACTGGCTCCGGCGTACTGACAGTTCTTAATGTACCGCCATCTAAGCGACTACATCTAGTTTTGTGACTGAGACGTTACTACACAAACGTCTTTGTCCGGACCACGCGTGTCTACTTACCGCTAACCATATTGGTCCGCTGCGAAAGGTCACCTTACATTCTTCTTTCTCTCATGTCATTCAATTCATCTTGTACTGCTGTTGCCACTTCTTCAACGACCGTCGAATAAATTTTTTCCCTCCCTTTACCAGATTACACATCAAAAGACCTGTCTTTTCAAATTTCTCAATCATTTTCTCCAAACCATTGGCAGTCATCGGTCCAACGCCTTTTTT
Organism: Pardosa pseudoannulata; assembly: GCA_032207245.1. Lineage (NCBI taxonomy): Eukaryota > Metazoa > Arthropoda > Arachnida > Araneae > Lycosidae > Pardosa > Pardosa pseudoannulata. The sequence goes on from JAGEOH010001201.1 coordinate 11,352, forward strand.
AATACCCTTGAGTGTCCAGAACGTCTCCAGAGCTACTGGTGCACAGTCATTGTTCTCGTAAAAAAGTTTTACAAGCAGAGAGCGGTCCTTCAGCAATAGTCAGTCATAGCGTACTTCTCAGACGCAAAACGAGGAAAAAGCTGTGTACTACAGGTATTTTTATTTACATACTCTGATACTTTTAGAGCCATCTGTTGCTAAAATTTGGAACTATTTTTTTTCTTTGCCCATACATTTTTCCCTTTAATAATATTCCGTTCAAATTTCACGTCATTCTGATCAGTCGTTTTTATTTTCAGCGTTTTAAGATTCTAATTATAATTACCCTGTATATTAATTAAATTTTCAGATTAAATTTTGAATTTTTATTTTGGTTACATATTAACTTAACTTGATGTGAAAAAAAAGTAACTTAAAGCTAAAAATATGAAAAAAAATATTTTTCAGCTATTATAATGCAATTTAAAGTTGCAATTTCTTATTTGTGGTTTATAAAAGCACGTTTAAATAATCAAAATTTATTATAGTTTTTTTTGTTAAGTAAAAAAGTTTAAGATTCAACTTTTCAGATTTTGTGCTCTCATAATTGTAGGATTTAAAACTGTACTATTAAAAATTAGCGTCTTTTTTGTTGTTAAATATCCGCTTTGATTTTAATATTTTTCTTATGCTTATAGAATTTTGTGGAACTTTCATTCAGTTATATTTTTTGCATCTCCTCTTCAACATTACTTCTACAAATGTAAAAATAGAACAAATTCTTTTAATATGTTTATCTTAATTTCTAATAGATGACTCGAAAGTAGTATTTAGACTGGAAGTTTAGTTGCCCATTTGCTCTTGTCAAAGATGGCTCATCTCCAACTAAAGTGCTACCATATTGCAATCGAGATCTCGATTGCAATATGGTAGCACTTTAGTTGGCTTATCGATAAGCCAGGGTAACAAACGCATCATAATTATGTCACAGGTTGTCATTATGACGTAACTAAAAGAGGAATTTATGGTACCATATAACTATCTCTGGCGACTTTTGATGTCATTAGGACGTGAAGTCGCCTGTGGCATATCTTGACCTAAATATGTAAGCACTCCTAACCCTTCGCCATCATAGCAAGGCCACAATCATAGCGATTCACAATCATAGTGACTTGAGATTTGATCCCATACATTTTAGCGTAGCAGATTCTATTACTATGTTAATCAGGGGGCTCTTCTTAGAAAAATACTTTTTTCCTTTATTTTCGCATTTTAGTGTAAGAAGACCATTCTGTCATATGGTGACATGCCAAAAATGCACATTATTATTTTCTGGGAAATTTCATTTACTGCAATAAAACGCAAATAAATATTTTACATAATACGTACACATATACAAAAATATAGTTTTAAATCATTATGGGTAGAATGTATCAGTTCATTTTTTAAATGCAAGTCTTATTTTTATTAAGATTTATTTTTAAAAATTCCTTTCGAAATTTTAATTTATAACCATTGAATATTAATTAATCTGTTCACTGCGATTTAAGTTTCCAATGATTTCGAACTAAGTATTTTGGTGTTATTTATTAATGCTTTTTATATTTCTTTAGGGAATTTAATATTTTTAAATAATTGTATGCGTAAATACATAAAATCTTGGGGCATCGAAATTGCAGTTCGTGTTTCGTAAATTGTTCTCGTAACTTTTGTTTTCGTAATGGCAATCTTTCGTCATATCAGTTCCCTGTTCCAGTCTTTTTACTCCTCTATCTTTACTCTGTTGCTCTTTGGGGCATATTTCCACAGCTGCAGTTTAACGCCTAACGCGTTAAATATCTTGTAGTGTTTGAGTATTATTAGAACAAAGAACTTACATATTTTAAATAGGTCAATATTCGGATTTGATCCGTCTCACATATTAAGAAATGGCACTGAAAAGAATTAATAAGGTGAGAGATGCGTTTCCTTTTTTAAGGCCTTGACCAATGCTGCTTATTAAGTGTCTTACTACTAGCAGTAAAACCGGCTTAAGGTTTATTATTAATCATGTAAATTACTATTATTTGTTTGTGTATTAAAAAAGAATGTATTATTTATTGATTACTATATACTTTTTGCTTATAAGCAAACTATCTGCGAGTGAAAATTCGTTAAGCCTACACTGCGGTTAAATGAAAAGCGCTTTGATTAAGGTGCTTAATGTTTCTTAAAGCTATTGCATACAAGTCTGTAACCTGTTTCTCTCCCTTAAATGTAGTACATATTACGAGTTAATCAGATCCATTTCAAATTGTAATTGGGAAATGTATAAGTTAAAATGCTAAACTTCTTGAGCGGAAATGAATACACTTGTCTGTTTCAAGTTTAATTCTTTCAAACACTGGTTGATCCATGTTATGAATGTATTATTTGTAAAAACTGATTAATTTGTTTACTGAGTTTGCCATTAATAAATGTTCAAGATATCAGTTATTAGGGTTCAAATGTCATTTTTTTTATGATTATATCCAATTTTTTCTTAATAATATTAGAGCTTTAATTTTAATTAGTATTTTGACATAATTAAACTATTTCTCAAGGAAATATTTCTGTAAAATCATTCTGGTAGTATGATGTTGAATGTTATTTTTAAATCTTAAATTATCCAAGTTACTTCTGGTGTTTTAAAAATCTTTTGGTATATCTATTTTTTTACTCAATCTATAAAGGTATTATCATAAATTTTCCAGTTATTTAATTATAACTGGATATGATTGAATTTAGGTATTGGGAAAAAAATTGTCTCGTTGAAAGCACCATTTCAGTTTTCAAATGTTAAAGGTCCGGGAGATCTTTGTTTTCAAATTTATGATATTCTATAATGTGACCTTTAAAGATTTCAACCGTAGCAATTTATTTAGGCTCTTTATTAAATAAAAAGTAAAGAGAACAAGGTATTTAATTCTTTTCTTCTGCTATTTAAACTTTCCTTTTAACCACAATTTGATAAAACATCTGAAATAAGAATTAAGAAAATTTATAAATTTGTTTTGCACTGTCCCTTTATGACGATCTATTAAGTTAGTATAACTGACTGATGTAGTTGCTATAAGCTGTTAACGTAAGGCTATAGGCTTAATTTTTATGCTTTAAAGGGTATTGACAAATACTTTAAAACATTTACTGTATTTCTATTTTTTCAGCATTTTCTTTGTCTGCCATATTTTTGTAGCAGATTATAGATAATTTAAATTATCAAATTATAGATTATTTGAAATTCTGAAATTGTATTAATTTACTATTAGGAAGGAATTTTTTAATTTTGTAACTGGGAGTATTATTTCCAACATAATTGCTTATTAAAATGTGTGTTTTTTGGAATCTGATAAATTTTTGCACTTCACAGGAACTACAGGATCTTGGACGGGATCCTCCAGCACAATGTTCTGCTGGTCCAGTTGGTGATGACTGTAAGTAAAATGAGTTTGATTTGCTTTGAGAAGTGTTGACTCCTTAATTTATTCTTGAGTATAAAGGAAAATGTTTTAAATGTTCCCCAAAACATCCTAGGTGTATCATTTCACTGAAAACCCAGTTATGTTGTTGACAGTTCCTGTAGAGTAATAGTCATACTTAAATTTTGTATCAAATGATAAAGATCACATACAGTTAGATTTGTTTTGTTACAAAATCAAAGCAATTTTTATAAGCTAAAACTGTAAAAAAGTGTACCACATTTTTGTTCTTAAAGAAAACAAAATTGGTAAATAAGTGTAACATTTTACTCTAAATTTTTGTGGCTTTTTTGTGTAATAATTAATACTTAAATATTCCACAATTTATTACCTGTGTCACTTGTCATGCAATTTTCTTTTAATATTTTATTGATCTGAGCAATGTTTCAACTTTGAAGATTTATGTAATTTTAAAATGCAATATTTATTGGTTAAAGGCTTATTTCAAAATGTTTCTCAGCAAGTCTTCTGTGTCATCAAGTATATTAAAATAAATTAGTGTTACTTATGTTTATAAATGATGCATTTTGTTTTTAGATTTGTTTGGTTATTCATATTGAGTTTTACTTTGATTTTTTAAAGTTGAAATAGCATAACTTTTAGAATAATATGAATTTAAAAATTTACATTTTGCATCTGCTTTTATTTGGCCATTTCAAGTGCACAATCAAGTAATTTAAAGTTCTAAACTGTTTTAATTGTTGTATGGTGCAGTTTCAGTGTACTTTTGTTCAGCATTAGGATTGTAGTTTGATCTTGAGTTTCTTTCCATTTAAAGCCAAAAAAAATAGTCTTAGTCTTTAAGAACAATTTTACAGTAAAAATTCAGAAGTTCTTTGAAACATCAAAATGTAGGTATTGAAAACAGGTTAGTTGGTGTTTGGTTTTAAATAAGATACCAGTAACTATAACCATAATTGTAATGATTTAGTTCTATATTTCATTACCTTTTGTGCCTGTTTATTTTTTAAAGCTTTTTATAACCTTCCCTCATTGAGCCTCTTGAAAGAATGAGTTTTAATGTAAGAAATTAAGAGTATTTTCAGGAAATTTAATATCTAGACGTTTTATGAAATTTAAAGCTAACTTTAATCTTGCTGAGTTACATAGTTAATGTACAATGCAGAAAAGTATCTATTCTTCTGTTCTGTATTAAAGCAAATTTTTTTGGTAATTTTTGTGGTAGTGAAATGATTGAGTTTAATAAAAAAAATTCAGCTTAAGACTGTTTTGTAATTAATATTAACAGAAAGGGAGCTGTTGTTAATTTATATAAATATACCTTTCTGGAAGTTTCCAAATAGCATAACCATTATATTATACATTATATTTCTGTCATACCATAACATATTGTCATACATATCATTAAAGCAGTAATTGCATAAGAAAAACTTGATTTCCTCATTTGAATGAAGTTGCAGTTGTTTTCCTGTATGTAAACACTTTAGATTTTTACACACATAATTTTCTTCTAGTGTTCCATTGGCAAGCTACTATAATGGGCCCTGTAAGTTCACTTTTTGTATTTTATATGTATTTTTAATTATTTCACTATAAACTTCATGAATGGAAGTCTTTAAAATCTGTTTCATGATTCTCTGATGATCATAAAAAATTGAAGAAAAAAAACTAAGTGAATTTCTACCTGCAATAATACTTGTTTTTACCAAGAGAAGTAAAAATCAAATATTGTTAAACATATTTTCATTTGCATTAAAGTAAATAGCCTTTGAATTTTATCTTAAATTTACAATTTGAAAATTAAAAGTGTAAATTAAATCCACTGCTTCAAAAGCTTGACTTCAATTGCTGTGTTCTTACTATATATTAGAACATGACTTAAAAAATATATATAAATTATAGGATTTGAGATCATTCTCAAGGTAATGTTACAGTATTTAACTTCAGGGATTACTAATTTGAAACCATTTAAATACTTTTATCTAATAATAGGTTTAATTTCAAGATAAATTTTTGGCCGTAAAATTTAATTTCTAAAACGAAGTAATTTTTTGTATTAAAACTGAAAAGAATCTTATTGAAATTTTATCTCAAATATTGCTGTTCTATGGTTGAATAAAATATTTGATGTATTTTATTGATATGTGTTGTATATCATGCATTGTTTACCAAATTGAGTTGTATCAGAGGTTTGAGCTAATTTTGTATTGTCATAACTATGAAATTTAAAAAAAAATGTTCAAAGAATTTTTAGTTACTTTTTTTATAATCATGGTCTTTTTTATTTGGAGACATTTACTTATTCCTAAATGAGTTTTAACATTTTAAGACAGAAAAAAAAGTTGCTGTATATTGAGTAAATACTAATAGGTTCTATAGATTTTTCAGAAATATTGACTGTTTCACTACGTAATCAGACTATCCTAAATTTAATATTTTTTAGTAAATTTTTTCACTCTTTAAAACTTTATTTTTATGTTCATAAATGTTTATATTGAAATTTTGTGAAGTGTAGATATTTGTTTTGAAATATGATTTCTATTTTTATAGCCTGATAGTCCATACCAAGGAGGTGTATTCTTTCTCACTATTCACTTTCCTACAGATTATCCATTTAAACCCCCAAAGGTAAACTTATCTTATATTTTAGCATTATATTTTTATTATTTTTTAAGCAACACATTTTTCTAACCTGTATTTCTTTTGTCTTTCCGCATAATGTTCTTTATAAATGTCTAGTTTAGTATTTAGTAGCATTGGATACAGGTGTAGATAGTTTTTGAAGAAACTTAAGATTGAATAATCAATACCAATTTCTAATTTCTGAACAAAATTTTAAACATTAATGAATTAATACAGTGTAAATGAATGTCATGTTTATAATTTAAAGGGAAACCTAAAGAAATGTATACATAAATGTGCTAGTTAGTTTTATTTTTTAAGTCAAAGGATTTTAATAAGTTAAAATTTTGTTTCTAACAATGTCAATAAATAAATGTTAAATTCATTCATAAGTTCATTCAACTTTGTATGATACGGATTTCAACTTTTATATAGATCAAGTAGCATAATTAATATCTATTTGTGGGGGTTTTGTAGTGGTATATTTGGAAAAAGTTGAAGTATTTAGTTATTGGAATTGTATATTTGAAACAGAACATTATGTAGTTTCAGGTTTTAAACAAAAATTAAGCTTGTAGATAAGCTATTTATAAGTAGCTGATTTATGCATTTGAAATAGATCCATAGTTTTAAGTATGTGTATATGATTTTAATATGGTTTGATGAATGTTTATGTTGGATATATTTATATTGTAAATTTTAAGAATCTCTGCTCATAGAAACTTAAAATCTCATTGCAGGTAGCATTTACTACTAGAATCTATCATCCAAACATTAACAGTAATGGTAGTATTTGCTTGGATATTTTACGATCACAGTGGTCTCCTGCCCTAACAATATCAAAAGGTAAGAAATATCAAGTAAAGATAAATTTGTTAATGTAGAAGGATAATTCTTTTAACTACTGTTAAGTATGAAATTTGAAAAGTATGACTTAAGTATGAAAACAAAATATTTTTACACACACAGTGATGGATACTGTTTTTTAATAAAATAAAATTTGCAAATTAGATTTTTCACATTCAATTAATACCTGAAAAACTGATCAATTCTCAAATTTTTCTATGACAAATGAAATTTTTGTAGTTTTTAAAAACTCTGTATTGGTTGTTCAATTAAACTGTAAAATGAATATATTTTTGAAGTTATAATCATTTGTAACATTTTAATTTATTATTTACAGATTGTATTTTATTATAAGTAAGTTATTTACAGATATGAAATTTATTTAAAATCATTGTTAATTTATAAATGATTGTAAACAAGATATATTAAATTCAGCCTGATATTTATGGAATAGCACACTTACACAATTTAAATTTTTAAGGCTATAGTTTTTTTTCACCTATTTTGCTTTTAATAGTAGTGTTAATAGAATTGCATGTGCAAACACAGACACAAAACAAATAAAATGAAAAATAGTTAACTTTGGAAAATTTTTATAGTATGTTATTTTCATGTTTTCTTTATGATTATAGTGCTCCAAACCTAACTGTTATAGTTTCGTAGATGCAACTATCAGTTAGAATTTGGCTAATGCTAGCTGTTATAAAATAAATCTTAATGTTAAATATTTTAAAGGTATTTACGCATGAAAGGTTACTTAAAAATATTTAACATAACAGAATTTTCATGTCTAGAAAATATATTAGAACCATATCATATACAAAATCTAGACAATAAAACTTCCTTAAGTGTGTCACATTGCATAACAAAGTATTTAATCCCTTGTATTTTAAGTTTTATTTTATGTATTTTGAAGCATGTAATTTGTCAAGATTTTTATAAATAATATAATTTGTCTGCATTTCACAATTTTTTTTTTATATTTCTGGATATCTATTATTTGAAGTTTATGATTTAAAAGTAATACAGCATGATATATCCTCACTAAGCCACAAACACTAAGCTTTTCCCCCCAAAAAAACCAATTTTTAGTGAGCAGTTTTTGTAGCTTATATTTTATTCCAAGCAGAAGTTCAGTACTGCTATGTTATATATTTTAAAGGGTGTTGTTGGAAAAAAGAATGATCCAAACATACATGAGATACATTATTATATTTTTCATCTAGGAATAAATATTGGGGGGGGGGGTAGAGGAGAATGTTTCATTACCTTCTGTCTGTTAGGGGACATTTAATTATTGTTTTGTTGTTATAGGACCATTCACAAAATCTTATTTTAAAAATACATCCTTCATAATATTTTCATTTAAAAAATTGATACTACACAAAATTCTTCTAGAGGGGGGGGGGAAACTGAGTTTTCCCATGTTTCTATTAACTTAATCAATTTGCTAAGTGAATGGACTCTCTCCAAAAGACCCTCAGATCTAAGGGAAGCATAATCAGTGTTTGGATTTTACTCTTTCCCTCTGAAAGCAGTTAAAATATGCTTCATGCATGCATGAAGAAAATTGATTGGCAATAGGCTTATATTGACCAAATGTTTTCCTTTTATGTTTTCTACATTTCAATGCTTGATAGCTTATATTTTATATTACTTTTATTTCATAACTCATTTACAAAAATAAATAAATCTAAAACTTATGTCTCATCTGCACTATTATCAGAAATTATTAATCCTGTTTTTTAATTTTAGTGTTTAAAGTATCATTTTTTATTTTAAAACTCCTTAAATAAATGTGTTATTTTATTTGTTTATAAATCTATATATATTATATATACAAAACTATACATGTTTTTAAATGTAATTGTCTGAAATGGAACTGAATAATACTAATTTTAGATTCATGTATTTGCATATTTTTGCAAAAAGACACTTGCTGGAAGAACTAGATTGAATGCTATTTTCATTTTAATAAATTCATGATAAGATTTCTCTAAATTTCACAAAAATTGAATCTTGTCTGAAAGTTCTGGATAGACTCCTGGTTATAAAACACTAACATATAAAAACAAATAAATTTTCTCTTTTGTCTGTTTGCTTTAAACTTGATTGTTCAAGTAAGTTCTGTATTTTTCATTAGTTTCCATTAATATCCAGTTTTGTACCCTCTGTTTTACTTTTATAATTTTCTATCATAATTTTAATATTCAGTGCATTTGGTTTATGAAATAGGTCCCTACTAATTTTAAACTTTCTATCTTAATTTCTATTATGAAATATTTCAGTTACTGTATCATTTTAACTGTTTATTAAATCTTCATGCTTATATACACAGACGTAATTTCAAAGGTTTGAATTTTGTTCCTTACAAAGTAATTTGTACATGTACTGAACTATGTTGAAATGGAATATTCAATGCAACAGTATTTAACATACAAATACACTAAGATTTAATGTATATCTGCATGCCTGATTGATTTCTAGCATGTCATGTATTTCAGTGCGAGGCAAAAGGAATATTTTAATTATTAATAGTTATTTTAATGTACTTTGATCGAATTCTGTTCATTCTTGAGAAACTGTTTCATTAGGAAATGTAGGATGAATCTTATCTCTCCATTATATCAGTGTACATTTTACAGTTATTACATATAATGGAGTAACAATTCATGACTGTCCAGAAAATTAAATCCAAATTTGTAAAAAATTGCGAAGAATATAATGCAACTCATTAGTGATTTAATCTGAGAAAGTTACCCATTTTAGATGCATTTTAATCTACAAAAATTTATGCATTATATAATACATGCATATTACATAGAAAGAAAATATGTATTTTCCTATTTCTACTCCCTCTCCTCTTTATATATATTTATGTGTGTATATATATATATATATATTGTTATGAATTTATACTTTTAAAATTATCTCTAAGAACCATTTCCTCTGTGTTATAACACTTTATACTAAAATGTTAAAGCTGTAGGTTGCTTTATAGATTGAATTGTTTCTAATAATTAGAAAACTTGCCTTGTATTAATAAAAAGCAATTTCCAAAATTCTAAATATCTTTTTGACTGAAATTAGATGCTTTATATATTTTTACAAATTGTTAGCTTTGTTATTAAATCCTTGTTTGTGTAAATAGTTTATTGCTGTATAGCTGCTACATGAGCATCCGAACATGACATTGTCCTTTATTTCTGTACTATCCTTAAAATGTTTCTCTTCCTGTAAGTTTTTAGTGTACTTTTGGTCTTAATGTCAGTACTTAATTTGAATATGCAGATGCACTAAATAGATTTTAAATTATAGGGTTTTGTTTATAAGTTTATGCTACTTAACTTTTACCATATTTACATTGCTCTGTATTCTGGATTTTTAAAAATAAAATTTATAACAGACGCATGTAAAACCAATTCTTACCAAAGGGGTATCTTAAAAGTAAAGGCAGTTTTCTATTATGTATTTTAGGCATTTACATGAGGAAGTTTTTGTACAAATTGAGACTATAATAATATGTAATATAAATTGAAATGTAATATAAATTGAACTTGTAATATAAATTGTATTGACTATGTAATATAAATTGAACTTGTAATATAAATTGTATTGACTATGTAATATAAATTGAAATTATTATAAAATATATTCAAATGGTGACATTTTAAAGGTAAAATAAATGCTGAATAAGTAAATTTTTTTTCTTTGTATGTGGGAGTGAAGAAAAATGCTTTTTCAGATTTTTTCTTTATTTTACTTTAAAAAAATTAAGTGATTTTTTTTTTTTTTTTTTAGTGGAAAGAGTTATTTTGAATGGGTTTGCAGTTAACCTATGTTTTCCCTTTTTAGTTTTGCTGTCTATATGCTCTTTGCTTTGTGATCCAAATCCTGATGATCCATTGGTTCCAGAAATAGCTAAAATCTACAAAACTGACCGAGAGAAGTACAATGAGCTGGCTCGAGAATGGACAAGGAAATATGCCATGTGACCTCTCAAAACTAATTTGATAAGAACTAGCGCTTCTTCCACTACACCATATTACTTTCTGCTGTTTTTCTCCTGTTCTGGTCAATCAGGTTATATTTTTGGGGGCCAGTTCTCATTTTTTGGATATTTTGTAGCATAAAAACAGATATTAAATTTTATTCACCCTATTCATGGTTCATGCATGTTTGAAAATTCTTTAAACTTATCAAGTTCATGAATTATGAAACTTTCCTTTGCAGTCTTGTGTTAAATTTTATTTTTGTGTAAATTTAAATTCTCCCAATGTTTGCATCTAGGGTTAAAGTTAAAAAGTGTTCATTCTGAGTTCCAATTTTAGCTGTTTCATATTGTTAGGGATCTATTGTATGTAAAAAGATATATATTAACTCGAAGTAATCAACAAATATCTACCAACTTCAGTCTATTTCTTTAAAACTTATGAACCATGAAACTTTGGTATTTTTGCTACTGGAACTCTAATCATCTTTGCATTATATGCTTATAGTACTGGCAGTTTTCTTTGACACAGTATTTGGTGCAAGACTGTTATATATATTTTTTTTAATCCTAGACACCTTGCACTTGTTTTATTTATTTGCTCTAAAAAGTCACCTGTGCTCAATTTATTAGTCTCTACCAGTGTCTGTAAGCAGAACTGGTTAACTTCACCAATTCAGTGGGAAAAAACATGGCCAGACATGTATTTTGTGTCTATGTGTAAATGTAATTTTCTCCCCCTTATGGAAAATACTGACTTGTGCTGTGTAAATAAAACTTTTTACATCTGCCAGAACATGAGCGTTATTAAATTTTTACGTAGAAAATTAAGTTTCTGTATTATTATCTAAAAAGCTCGAATAAAATAGTTTCCTTTGGTATGGCTGCTATGTAAGCATGAAATACCTCAGGAAACTTAAGAACTGTGATCATGATTTCATTGTCTGGCTTTATTAGAGTACTGCTTTATATTTCTTTATTTCCCCCTTTGTCTCTTCAATGTGCATAAAAATTGATCCAGACTATTTTTCATTTAACCTGATTTAAATTTTTTGGTGGGGGGCTATTACTTCATGGTATTATTTATCTGTGCACAATGGAAAAGATGTAGATTTTTTAGTATCAAACATTTGGAATGAAATGGCTGTTTGGAGCAAGTCCTAGCTTCCAAAATTGTGGAATCACTTAGCAGCTGGGAGGATGATAATATTGTAATTGTTATGCTGCATAGTAAGATTTTAAGATAAAAACAAAAGTGTGTTCCATTGGGAATATTTGTTTTTACAATTATATATTTTAGTTTTTTTTTAAACTGCATAAAATAAACTTGTTAAGAAAACTTAAAAAATGTAGCTGCATTTGAAAAATTCAAAATTTGTTAATTATGTTTTATTTAATTTCTAATCCTTTGTTTTCTAAGAATAAACTTAAGTTTACTAAAAGATTTATATTCTTAAAGAGAAAAAACAGCATTTTAAAATCTTCTATGATAAATTTCATCACTGAAGTTAAAAAAAAAATGTTTTGAGTCAATTATTCTGTTAATTTGAGTTAAATAAAAATGAATTTATTTGTTAAAGGCTTTGAAAGTCATAGATTTCAATGTTGCTGAATTGAATCCTTAAAATAATACTCTAAATGATGATGAATATCTGTAAATGATTAAATAAAATTTTTAACAAATCATTAAGTTAAATATTTTGAGTTATTTGGTTTAGTAGCAGTAAAAATATCTTGAAGATTGGATATTTGTAATATTCTTTCAAAAATTCAAACCTCATAATTTTTTCAATATAAATAGTCAAGGGCAGGGATTACCAAACTTTTTTGGATCTGGCTAATATAAATTAAAACTAACAACTGTATATAATATTTCCATGTCCATTCATATTTAAGAACAAGACACTGAATCAACTTACATTCTTAGTAGACATTTTAGGGTTGAAATATTTTACAGCTATCCACAATAATCCAAGCAAGCAATAGTAATATTTAACAATTGCTCTGTTGTTCACATTGTTGCTATCTGTCTGCCATATTACTGTATGAAATGCTTAAAATTAGAAAAGTAGGTGGAGCTTAAAGCAAACATCAAATGCAAGCTCTGATTTACGACCTGAGTCTCTTTCAGTTAGCAGGGTTTTTTTTTTTTTTTTAATTATTTGAAATGAAACTAACATTTTGTAAGTAATTAAAACACAGAGGAACAGGATTACTACTACATTTGATTTTTAGATTATCATTTTTGTTTTTAAAATTTTTAGCAGACCTGATAGGATCTTTGCCATAGCTTGCCCATTCGTGAGTTACGGTATGGTACTGGTATGGGGAATAACTTTTATTTAAGATATTTTCTAATTTTATATATACAGTGGTGCCTTAACTCTATTATCTCCCAGTCTTTGTCTCTAAGCTTCTAAAATTAATCTTTTTCCTGCTCTTCCCTGCTTTTTTTAAAACATAACGTTAAATTTTTTATATAACTTAATTACAAAAGATAAACTGAAAGGGACAAATAACAAAGTTGTAGAATGTATATTCATGCATATTTAATATTACATTCTGTTTATCAATTCAACCAATTGCATCTATCACATCAAAATTTAATTCAATGGTAGTTAGATTTCTGCTGGGCTTTCTAAAGAATGTAATTCAATAGATACGTGAATATGGATGTTATAAACAGTCTGAAACAGTGATTGGGGCTTCTGTTCTATTTTGCAAAAATTATTACAACAAATTTTGGCAATAAA
>JAGEOH010001202.1:0-25000 GCA_032207245.1 Pardosa pseudoannulata
TGTTCATGTTTTATATATATATATATATATATATATATATATATATATATATATATATATATATATATATATATATATATATATATATATATATATATATATATGTATATATATATGTATATATGTATATATTTCTATATTGTATGTATATATATATATATATATATATATATGTATATATATATATTTGTATATATATATAATGTATATATATTTGATATATATGTATATTATATATATATATATACATATATATTATATATATATATATTATATATTATATATATATTATATATATATGTGTGTATATATATATATATACATATATATATATATATATATATATATATATATATATATATATATATATATATTATATATATTATAATATATTTATATATATTTATATATATATATATAATATTTATAAGGTACCACATTATATATGTAATATGTATATATATATATTAATTTGTTTATATATAATATATTATATATTATATATATATATATTCTATAATATATATATTATATGTATATATGATATATATATATATTATTAATATATATTATATATATATACGAGAGGCAATATGCAGCGTATATATATATATTCCACATATTATATATATATATATACTATATGTATTGTCTTCCACTCGGCTTATATGACATACAAGTTATTCACCGATTTTATTATATATTCATGTATAACGGACATAGGCTCGCGATATTTAATTGCTCTTCGATGGATATTGGCATACCAAGCCTTTGTTAACCTCGAAGAATTGGCATTGTCGTCCAAAGTACAGGGCTTATACCCGTAAAACTACCACGATATTACATGTCTTTGTTGCAGCTATGCTATGTCTTCCACTCGGCTTGCAGTAGTATATAAGTTGGTAGTGCACTCCTTCATCCGGCTATCCAATTCGGACCAGAGGCTCGCGATAAGGTTCAAATCTGGGCTCTTCGATGGACTAAATTGGCACTCTACCAAGCCTTGGTTAACCTCTAGACATGACAACGGCCATTGTCGTCCAGAAAGTAACAGGGGTCCAACCCTTAAAACTGCCGCAACGTGGGAAGCACATTGTCATCCAAAATAGTGCAGTAAGCATCGGCGTTGAGCTTACCATGAATGGGGATCAAGAGTCCTAGTCCATACCAGGAGAAGCATTCCCAGACCATCATTCCACCTCCGCCGAACTTGACTGTTGGCACGAGTCATTCTGGCATGAGATGTTCTCCAGGCAGGCGCCTGACCCAGACCCTGCCATCCGAACGACAAGGGGTGAACCTCGATTCGTCGCTCCAAAGAACCCGTTTCCGCCAATCTACGGTCCAATTTCGATGTGTTTTGCACCCCATTAACAGAGCAGCGAGGTCGGACTTTCCGATCAAAGGCTTATGGGCAGCAGCACGACCACGAGAACCAAGCAGATATCATTCCTTAAGGATGGTATTCACTGAAACAATACTCCAGGATGTCTGTCGAAACTCCTCGCGGTTGAGGGCCATCGGTGGGGTGCAGTTCTTCCGAATTTCTCTGGACAGCACTCTGTTTTCCAGCTCCTTTGGTCGGGGCCCATTTCGACAATCCCCGCTCCCCTTCCACTTCTTAATCCCGTAGGCCACTGTCGATTTTAGGTACTTCAGATCGCTCGACATGTCCCTTAAGTATCGGCCATATTTGTGAAACCCGATAATGATACCTTTGTCGAAATCAGAGACCTCCGAACTGCGAGGCCTCTTGCATGCGACTCATGCAGATCTGTTTCTTACACGGTGTATACCGGCGGAGGACCGCAGATGTCGTCATTTGCATAGGTGTCCAAATACTTGTTGGTAGACAGTGTAGAATCATTTTTCTAATAGGGGTGACCTGAAGAAAAACAGGAATTCCATGGAATCATAGAATTCCGTTATATGGCAAGTGTGTGTGTTGTTTTCCTTACATTGTTCAAAAACATAGACTTAAATCATCAATGAACCAAGAAGTATTTTTATTGCTGCATAACATCTTGATATTTCGAGTAAAACGTTCTAACTTTTTTCGTGCTTTCATTTCCTTGAGAGCTGTTTCTAAATCTATTTTGTTTGTTTTTGGTGTTTTTTAGAGTGTGGAAAATCGGCGATCGCCGTGAGTGTCGGACCCGCCAAGGCCACTTGGCGCATCGTTGGTGGCAAGGAGTCTGAGCCGGGCGCCTGGCCGTGGCTGGTGGCGCTGCACGGGGGCCCCGACGAAGTCTTCTTCTGCGGAGGTGTCCTCCTGTCCGAGTGGTGGGTCCTCTCTGCAGCGCACTGCGTCGGAAAGTACGTCACTCGAATTACACGAGAAATTTTTATATCTTTAAAAAAGTTTGAAAAAGTGAAATTTGGGACAAAATTCGTAACGAGCCAACAACGCCGGTGAGACTATAGTAGATTAGGCTTTAAAAAAAGGATGTAGCTCTTGTTCTTTTGGGTTCATAGTACTGCTATTTCTTCGTTTCTGACTCTGTACTAGTCTCCTAAAACATTTCGGGATCCTAGCCAGGCATTTTGGTCACGTCTGCTTACAATTTTCCATAAAGGTTTAACGCAAAATTCTCTGACTGCTCGAATGTTGTTCCTTTTGGTATCAATGTACTACAGTAGAACCTCTTTTTAACGACCCCACGACACAATGACCCCTTCGTTAGAACGACCCTCTTAAAAAGTCCCAATTATTTTACCATAGGATTAATGTTAATTCTGAATCATTACAACGATCCCACGAGTATTATTTTTCTTTAGAGCGACCGCCAACTTTATTCCGCAGAACTCGCGAGCAAGTGGGCTATTTCAAAATTATTGTACTGTGGTGCAACTTCAAGGAACCTGTACTACTCCCTTTGTGTCTGCTTAAAGGAGGGAAGGGAGCATGACGAAAAGGGGAGAACTAAATCTTCAATTATCTTTCGACGAGTTTTGTTGCGGTAGACGAAACTTTACAGTGCTGAGGAGAATATTTGAACGAGGACGATTTTATTGCCCGTATTACCGGAAATGAAGAAATCTGCGATTCCGACGACGGAGAAGAAATCGTCGAAAAGCTTTTGAAAAAGTGAATGAAAATGAAGCCATCAATGCAATCAAGGCCTTGCATCAATATTTTGAAGGACAGTTTAATTCTGAATCTTTCCTTCAAAATCGAACGGATATGGAATCAGTGATAATGACAAAATTCCCAAATGAACTTGAAACGGGCGTCAATCAAAGACTTCTTTTCAAAATTCAATAATGGAAATACAAATAAATAGAAGTGTTCTCTAGGTATGTACTGTTGTATCTTTTCTTTGCGCAATTTTTTTATTATTATTTCAATTCGTTACTACGATCCTATGATGTTGGTCCCAAAGGGGGTCGTTATATCGAGGATCTACTGTAATTTATTACCATGGTAATCCGAAGGAGAGTCAAACGTTAGATCTTTACTCTTCGGTTACGGAGATGTTCTTAGCCGTTCGGAATCGGCTGTGTCCCGGTCTCGTGAACTAAACAGTCTCACTCTAATCCAAACAATTAGTATGGTACAAGGCAGACCTGGCTGTAGACCTTTGCTTTGCAACTTTCGAATGTTCGGCAGCAGGTATGAATAGATTTGTTTTTCTTTTTCGTTTCAGCCAAAGCGACCCCACCGGCTGGAGCCTGAAGCTGGGTATGACCCGTCGCCCGTCTCACCCGTCTTTCGCGCAGAGCAGGGGCGTGTCGCAGATCTTCCGCCACTCGGGTTTCAGCTCAGTTAATTTGTACAGCAACGACATCGTGCTGATCCGACTGGACGAGCCCGTCCCGTTCGACTCTTTCCTCCGGCCCATCTGCCTCCCCCCTTACAACATATCCGTGGCCCAACTGCAGTCCTGCACAGTCATTGGATGGGGAAAGCAGCAGCACGACGACGGTAAGATCATCCCTCTCTCTCTCTCTCTCGGTTTCAATCCCTGGTAAATCTTCAGTCACCCGCAAGGAAGAATTCTAGACCGGTGTGAAGACTTCCCTTAGTTCAGAGCACGCGCCAAATCAGCTGATCGGATATCCCACCTGTTGACTAGTTTACAGTGGCATGGCGTCGCAGAGTCTAGGATGTTGACTGTTGGATAGAATAGGCCTCACGCACCTTGATCGATGGCGGTAATGAGGCAAGAGGATGTCACCGAGTTTCCAAAATCGGGAAAGCCAGCCATTGTGAATTCAGCGAGAAAAACTAACTGTAACCTTAGCTGGAGTTCTCAAGTAACTGGGATCTTAAATGAGAACTTTTGTATCTCTCTGTCGTAGAAATCTGCTGCCCGTGAATGGAACTAGCCTTCCCGTCCCAGATCACCGTGAACACCCCTTTCCGTACCGACAACGTCAGTTTGAATTTCTACCTGACCGAAGTTCCACTAGGATGCCAATGCGTTGACTGCTGCTCGGTTTCCGGGGTAAAGTGCGACATCCCAGTCTCATTGCCCGCGACGATCCTCTCGAGGAACTCGTCGCCGTCGTCGTGATACCGTAGCAGAAATGTCAGTGCTGCTCCTGAGCATCGAATTTCGTGTTCGGGTGTCCGTTTCGGCTCATAGACCTGACAGAGCTGACGATGAATTTCAGTGGGCGCTATGCTTTGTGCATTCAAGATCGCCAACCGAACCTTGCAGGCGGCGGGAGAAGGAATTACAGTTTCGATTTCGGACCACTGCTACCATGCTACTGGCACGAATCGAGACCTGTTCAGCTGGCATAGGATTGATATGTCATAGATCTGTCACGCACGCGCAGTTTATACGGCTAATGACGTTTACTTTAAAGGGGAAAACATCGGTAAACTTACTTTCTGGATGAGTCTCGTGACCAAATTATACACTTCAACGGTAGCATGACAAGAACAAGAGAAATGTACCTTCAGTTCTGAAAACCTTTCTTTATTTTGTTCCAGAGGCTGACTACCAGAAGGTGATTCACCAAGTCGAAGTCCCGATCGTTGACTTCAATACTTGCCAAGAGTGGTATTCCGCTCAAGAAGTCATCATTTCAGACACGATGCTATGCGCAGGCTTTGCAGAAGGACAAAAAGACGCTTGCCAGGTATTCGATTTTCCTTCACTTCCAGAAGTGTCATTAGTTTCGATTTCAAAAGCACTTTATGCAATAGATAAACGTAAAATCTGCAGAAATAAACATAAATATACTAGCTGCAAGTACCCGGCTTTAAAATAAGGTTTTTTGTAGAAGCGTACAAAACTGTTTATCTGCATGCAAGAAAAGGGTCCATTTATCTTAAAGCGATGTGATAGACAACAGTTTTAGAAGTTCCATTTGGAGTGTGTACAAAGAGATTTTCCTCTTTGCCGACTCTGGAGCAGACCACACGAGAAAAGCAGGGTGTCTTCAATCCCAAGAGACTGGCCCTGTGACTTGCCGATTGTCGTGACAAAGCACAGTTTCAACGGGAACTGTATTCTGTTTTAAATTGTGTGGTGTTGTCTGAGGGAATGATAGGTATTCTTGGAATGAAGACGTCTCCACCCTTACCACACTCTGTGAGTACTGTGGCTTGAATGACATGTTGTATCCGCTTTTTCACAATTTAACTTTTGCCATTGCACAACCTGGGTGCATCCATTATTCGGATCAGCCCCCACTTTGAGAATTAAGTGTTGGGCTTGCAAATCAGGAGTCTGGATGGAATTCAAGAACTCGAAGGGATATTGTACTTCTCTGTTATCATTAAGGATGCAGTCTATGGACTTGTAGGCCCTGGAAGCCGCTTCTGAAGGGTGACATTGAGCTTTTCGACCACATTATTTTTGCTTGCTCTGTGAGAAAGCCAGTCCCGATCCTTGAAGTTTTGCTGAATGGGATATTTGCTTGAAGTAAAGTAAATATAGGAAAGAAGTATTGCGTTTACTTACCATTTTTGTTTATTAAAATTTTCTCTAAAGTGTACCCACGGCTGAGAACAGGCACATGGAGCAATACTTTTGGCCAGAGCGAGGTTGGGATGGAACAAAACCTCTTTAAGAACCTTCCCCGTGTCATTTTGTGTACTTGTACCAAATTTCACGTTATTTGTTGGTCTGGATCTTGAGTTATAAGGGAACAGACAACAAATGCGTCTTATATAGAGAGAGATTCCAAGTATATTTGGTGGTCCAATTTTCTTCCACGGGGATAAAAGACTTAGTTCTGACCCTGTTCACACCTTCTCAATGGCACCGACAACAAATTTTCATCCACAAATCACTAAATCAGAAAGAGGAATACTGAATGCAGCATTCGAATTTCCCCCCCATGTTATGCAAAGTTTGGAAATGATAGATTCAAATATTATGAAAAATGACAAAAATAGCAATGTTTGAGTTCATTGTTTTATAATAATCCAAATTTCAGAATAAAACATTCTTTTTCGCAGTTTACAATTATTCAATTTCAATTGTGAAAAATTAAGTAGAATTTTTCTGACACATCAAATTCCATTCTATTTTTTTTTAATTCAGAAGGCTACGTGCTTCAGTAGTTGGTTTTATGAGAACAGGGTGCCCTTGCCAACTTGGCGATAAAGCTCTAATCGTTATAGCCTAACATTTTCTAGTATTTTCAAATAATTTGTTTCTATATTTTGATTTATATTATATTAGTACCCAGCTTTCCTCGTGCAACCCTTTTCTGATGTCTCTCTCTATATATAATGTATTTGGTGTCTGTTTGTCTGTTCCCTTATAACTCAAGATACAGACAACCCAATAACGTGAAATTGGGTATACCTACACAAAATTACACGGGGAAGGTTCTTAAACAGGTTTTGTTCCTTCCCAACCTCGCTCTGGTCTCCTCCAGTCAAAAGTATTGCTCCATGTGCCTGTTCTGGGCCTTTAACCCTCTGACTGCTCAATTTTTAGACCGAAATCGCTTTAAAAATGACATATTTTTTTATTGCCTATTTGAAATCTATATATATTGGAGAATTCAAAAATGCATGTTTTCTTTCCAGGAAATATTTTTTAATCTAGATTTTTAGCCTTAGAAACTAAGTTGTAAGTATCATTAGAAACTAATTTCAGATGATTTCACCAAAATAATTCTTTTTAAAATAAATTTCTATTGAATTACAGTTAGCTTCTATTTATTAAATAATATAAAAAATATACAAAATTTAAGAATATATAAAGGACTGACTAAAAATATCTTAGAAATGCAGTTTAGTGTGATAGGGTTTGAAGCAGGATTCAAGGCAAAGTCCAACTTCCCAGTCTTTGCAGCAGATTCCTGTTTCTTTGCAAATTGTTTTGTCATTTGCATCTTTTCCTGAACAGCATACACGACATTGTCTTCGAGGTTCTCTTTTTATGGGTGTAGGTGGTATGTCACTTGGAAAATAACGAGGTATCGATATCAAAGGGTTCCAAGTAGAACTCGGTCTTACAGGACAACCGCTTTTATTTGTATCCGAATATTTTTCGATACTTTCTTCAACAAATTTCAAACAAAATTCCAAAAGTTTTATAGTTTGTCTGGGGTTTTGCTTTAGTAAAGTACATAGGCATTCCACAACGATTTATCTAAGAACCGCCTGAAAATTTTAATATAATGATTCCCCTGTTGTTTTAGGAGCGTAGCGTTCCTATCAATTTTGCAACACTGCCTAACGCTTTGCACGTTTATTGAATCATTATCAAATTCATCGCTATATGAGAAGCAGTCCAAAACATCTATATCTATATAATTATCGCAACTAAAATTGCTTTCAGAATCTGAATCAGGAATATACACTCTGTCAATCGCTGATCGTTTTCTAGCAGCCATTTCTGATAAGAAAACAGCAAAAAGTTAGCGGTATTCCTACGCGCCTTCAAATACGGCAATTAAATTGATAACTAATGGTATCTGTTCTTTAAAACGTAAATTAAACGTCTAATACTGTATATGATTTATATAAGAGCTTTAACGGGGAATAAACAGGATGCGCTCATCGATAAAGGAAGAAAAACACATGCCCGCGGAAATCGCGGGATGAGCAGAATTTGCTACATTTGAGTTGCCCGTGGAAATCGCGGGATGAGCAGGCAGAGTGTTAAACAAACGCTGTAAGTAAAAGCAATACTTCTTTGCTATATTTACTTTACTGCAAGCAAATATCCCATTCAGCAAAACTTCACTGATCAGGACTGGCCTTTTTCACAGAGCAAGCAGAAATGATGTGGTCGAGAAGCTCAATGTCACCCTTCAGAAGCAACTTCCAGGGCAAGAATACGCCTACAAGTCCATAGACTGCATCCTTAATGATGATGGAGAAGTACAATATCCCTTCGAGTTCTTGAATTCCATCCAGACTCCTGATTGCCAAGCCCACCACTGGATTCTAAAAGTGGATGCTCCAGTAAAGCTGATCCTAACTAAGGATGCACCCAGGTTGTGCAATGGCAAAAGTTTAATGGTGAAAAAGGTGGATGCAACACGTCATTCAAGTCACAGTACTCAAAGAGTGTGGTAAGGGTGAGGACGTCTTCATTCCAAGAATACCTATCATTCCCTCAGACTACACCCTACAATTCAAGAGAATGCAGCTCCCTTTGAAACTGTGCTTTGCCACGACAATCGACAAGTCACAGGGCGAGTGCCTTGGGATTGCTGGTCTAGACACCACGCTTTTCTCGTGGGCAGTTGTAGGCGGCCTGCTCCAGAGTTTTGAAACAGGAAAACCTTTTTGTACACACTCCAAATAGAACTGTCAAACATGTTGTCTATCCTTTAAGATAAATGTACCCTTTTATTGCATGCAAATAAACAGTTTTGTATGCTTCTACAGAATACCTTATTTTAAACCAGGGCGAAGCCGGGTAACTTGCAACTAGTATTAAATGCACGTCATGCTTAAAAAAATTAGACCCTTAATGGTTCACTATGGCGCATTCTTATTCATTTGGAGCTTTTGGCTTTGTAAACTGTTGAGGAATTAATTTTCCATAAAAATACCCGGGTTTTATGTGGTTTTGTATGAGTAAAGAATTTTTTTTAAACATCTGCATCCATGACAGTCGACAAAAGAAGAGCAAGGAATACAATGTTTGGATGCAATACTTTTGTGTTTTCTCTTAACTTTGCAAAGAAGCACCCTATTCTGAAGTATTGTAACGAATTTTTTAGTGAACCTTAAATTTAACGTGGGACTCTACGGGTATCTCGTCAATTTGGCGAGATACCGGCTTGTTGGCGACAGTTTTGGCAACCTATATTTGTCGCCAAATTTTGTCAAGTGTGGTGATACTTGATAACTTCCGGTTTCTGGACTATTCCAGCAGTTTCTGTGGGCACTATATAAGGCAGGCTGAGTCCCAAACAGAGAGGGTCTTTAAGTAGATTTCTCATTGTACAGAGTATGCACCGTGTGTTTTTACCGGTGTTTGTTTGATGCAGAAAGAGGTACGTGATCCCACGGCATTGTGCTCGAGTTGTTTCGCGATGATTTTGTAATCTTGGTACGCATGTACAGTACTTTAAACTTGACGTCTTCCTGACATTGTATTTTCCAACTGATTGCCAATAAATGATTGTTTTCGTGCTGTCATACTTAAAGTCCATCCAATGTCTGAACCCAGCTTTGACGATGGTAACAGTATTTTCTCTCATGCTTTTCACTGTTTCTTTTGTAGGGGGATAGCGGAGGTCCTTTGGTCTGCAAAACGAACGGTCACTGGTTCGTAGCAGGAGTCGTTAGCTGGGGAATCAAGTGTGCTCAGCCCAATCTGCCAGGAATTTACACCAACGTTCCTCTCTACGTAGACTGGATCAGAAAGACGACCGAGGAAGCGGGATATCCGCTCTACTCTTAAAATCTACATTTCCCTAATCAAGTCACCTGGCAAAGGAAGCACGCCGCTAACAAGGAACAAAATAATGCAACGAGACGTAAAAGTTGCTATGACTTCCAAAAAGTAAATTCAACTGTAAACTTCTAAAACTGTGGAATATTTTCCAATAACTCGCAGTAATATTCTTCCGAAGAGTCTAGTTCCACTTTTCTGAACATTCACGAATTTATGTATCATCGACGAATGAACATTGGCAAGATGACAGAGAGTAAATAATTTGATGTGCACCATTTTTACTCTGTCTCATCGCAAAGTGTTGCCACGGTGGATACACGAAAATGTTGCATAGGAAGCTTCTTGTGCATCTAGAATTCAAAGAGGAAATCAAGACTGGTCAAAGCTCTCAAATTAAAATTTTGTTAGAATTAAAAAAATTGAAGAATATTTTCAAGGTTACTCACGGTAATACCCTTGTGAAAAGTCTGGTTCCACTTTTCTGACCAGTCACGAAGTTACGTATCATAGATGAATAAACATTGGCAAGATCACAGAGAGTAAACAATTTGATGGGCACAGACTTTTCACGACATTTTTACTGTGTTGCCACGGTTGATCCACAAAATGTTGCATAGAAAACTTCGTCTGTGCATATAGAATTCAAGGAGGAAATCAAAACTGTCAGAACCTCTAAAATTAAAAATTTTGTTGGAAAGATTACAAGTTAAAAATTACGTGAAATCAAATTCAAAAAATTTCCTACAACATCCAAACCTCTCAACTTTTCATAGAAATTATTGGAAGTTACAATGCCTAAAATATTTCCTCCTTGTATTTTATTACAATTTTACAAACAGCTTTTATAACTAAATTTTTTCTGTTCTCCGTTAGACTTGTAATGATATGTTTGCTTCAAACATGTGGCATTTCACTTCCAAACTAATAAATTTATAATGTTTTCTTGTTGGACAGAATAATCTGTTTTAGACAACAGATTTTCTTGATTATTGCAAATTAATTGTAAAAAAAGTTCATCTGCAAGCTGAAATCCAAAATTTATGCCAGTCAAATTTTATAAAGCAACCAAAAATTGATATTGAATAAATCAAGTATAAAATCATGACAAAATTTAAAAAAAAATTTCTTTGATTAACCTTGAAAGATATCAAAACTAGGATGACTTTTTACTATTCTTAACTCGTGTTATTGTAATAGTTCTGTAGTCTAATGATTTCTGTACAAAGTTCATCAAAGGATCAGACAATTTATTAGCTTTTTTGCAAAATAAAGAACTTATTTTCATTTCTCTTTGCAGTATAAACAAAAGTGCTCTTTTTATAAAAGTATTAGCAAGGCATATGATTTTCCATGCTCTTTATTTGAGGAAATGTAAATCAAACGTTATTGTTTTTGCAGTTTTATACTAATTTTTCTTGTATATCTTAACGAATTTCTAAATTAGGCATTGTTTCATAACATTAGTTCGTTTTGCGAATATAATTATGAAAGAGTTAAATTTTTTAAATCATGTATCGTCTACTACATTGTCTTTCATTTGGTAGTTCTAGTTCATTAGCTTAGTCCAATACCACCGCCAAATGGATTGATCTGTGATTCAAGTACCATTAGATTGAAGAATTTTGTCTGAATGTTGAATACGGGAAGACAAATAAGATTCCAAAAAAGATTTGAAATAAGAAGCCAAATTTTACCCATGTTTCAGAAGAAAGTGAACTGGCATCAGTTTCTCACGAGCTAACTGCTCGGGCCAAATTTTCAGTATTATTTTTATACTCTTGCCAAATATTACTGTTCTGCGATTCATACAATTTTAGAATACAAGAAGCAATTTATTAACACTTTTTAAGATGGAGGTGGCATTTTCATTATAGGATAATAAAAACGCCATTTTCTTTTTTCAAAAAAATATGGTAGATACTATTATTATTCTCAATTTAGAATAAGTTATATTAACACTCTACAATTATTCGTACGATTTTTTTCTGTCAATGTTACATCACTATCGTAGTTTGAATACTTCTGATAAATAACTGCCGTGTTATTAAAGTGCGAAAGAATATTAAAAATGGCAATCTAGAAAAATGGCGATTTGTTTTCTAGATATTCAAGTGACACTTTATACTTCCAAACAATAACATCTCTTCCTATTTTGATGTAACTACGGAAGAATCTGTCAATTTCTGTGTGGCAAACATTTTCCGACCGAACAAATATTTTGACAACTTTCGACGAAGGATCGCAGATTACTAAATAATCGAGAACATGACATACTGTCAGTTCTAATTGAAGCCTGCTTGGCAGACGCACCATCTGCCTGCTGTTCGAAATAATGTTGTTTTGTGTTAAAAAGAACACTCGCTTACGAGCTTAGATGATAAATATGCCAATCTCCGACTCTCATAGTCATTGCATATCCATCAAAATGGCGAAACATTTTGAGAACAAATATTAGACTACCATTGTTTGGACCAAAAGAAAAAGAACTTTTCATAAGTCCATTTTTTTAATTGCAGATCCAGATTAGATGTTGTATATGCTAATCGCTAATGATCGTATTATCGAAGAAAAACTGTAAATAAAAAGAATTCGACGCTGTCAGACTTTGTTCTTTGAGAAACCCTCAATATTTTCCTTTTGTTTGGCTACAACTGGAATCGATATGAAAGCAATTGCAAATGTTTTTGTCGATTTAAATGAAACATCGATCCTTAAATGATTCATCGCTTTAACTTGAATTATCTAAAGAACTTTGGCTTGGTCTCACACCTTCGTGGCAATCAAATGAGAAAATTATGACTTTTATAATTAATATAATTTCAAAAATATATTTAAACTAACAGAAGTTGAACTGATTTTCATCTTCTGTTTAAAAAATTCGATTTCGATTTTTCATGAAATATCTGACGATGTGTATTAAAGAAAATTATGCTTTCGATTTTTTCAAAAATTTATTTATAGTTTGATTTAAGGTATCCGTCTACGATCGTAGAACTATCTTCTTTAAACGTAGAAACGAGTTCATGTTTTTATATTTTATATTTATTTTTTATATTATCATAGAGAATTGCACTTAAAAATTTATTCCTGGGGAAGGTTTTTATAAAATTTCTAATAAATGAAGAAAGCTGAATAAAAAAATTGGATTTTTTGCACTTAAAAAATTTATTCCTGGAGACGTTTTTATAAAATATCTAATAAATGAAGAAAATTGAGTAAAAAAATCGGGTTTTTTCAAAAGGCCTCATTTTTTAATAATTTGAATTATATCAATATTTTTTGACGCAACCCATTTCTTGTATACTGGACCAGTGAATCGCCTAAAATCTTTGCTTAATTTACATTTGGTAAAAAAATGTTGGTCCTACAAAATCATACACATAGAATTTTTAACGAATTTTCATTACCTTTATATCTAACTATGAGCGTAGCATCATTAAAAATTACCAAAATTAAAAACATTCATAATAATTTTCAACAGACTTTTAAGAACTTTTTGAGAAATCCCATTTCGAGTTTCGACATTTTATTAAAAATACCGAACCGAGAAAAAAGCATTTGAAGTTTATGAAAGCAACTTTAACTATTAAAAATTAAAATACATGTTTAAATTCCCCACACTTTCAAAACATTTTGATTGCCAAGTTGGTAATCATTAAAAATACTAAAAAAATGATTAAACTAGTCTTCACGAAAAATAAAAAAGTTTTGTCCAAAAAATGCTCTTTAAAAGGCTTTCAATTCACAACTTCCGGTTCCGAAGTCGCTACTTCCGTTTTGTTTCGACAGCTGTCACTGATGTTTAAACAGCTGTCACTTTTCTTTAAAATGCCGTAGAGACAAAACAAAAACAGATTTAGAAGCCTGAAAGTTGAAATTTTATAATAAAGAATTAAAAAGTTACGATTTTTGGCAAAAAAAGGACGTTTTTAACGTAGACGGATACCTTAAGGACTTTTAAACTGTCTTAAAATCAAAAAGTAATGCAACAGGAAAATCTGATAGAATATTTTCGAGTAACAGCTTTAGTTTTAATTTATTCCTTCACCTAAATCTAAAGTATTCGACATTTTAACTGATTGTGGAACTCATTTGAACATACTGTTTTCTAGAATATCTTGAATCATCTTAATTAGATATTCAATGGTAAAGTAGCTAATTTAGGGTAACATTAAGATAACATACATAAGGTACATTATATCATATTTTAATATTTAGTAATGTTGGTCAATATTTCCCTGAAATCCCTGAATATCATTTTTTGATCTTTATTATTGTTGGTCCATATTCTTTGATATCCCTGAATATCATATTTAATATTTAATAATGTTTGTCAATATTTCCATGAAATATTTGAATATCATTTTTTGATCTTTATCATTGTTGGTCCATATTCTTTGATATCCCTGAATATCATATTTAATATTTAATAATGTTTGTCAATATTTCCCTGAAATCCCTGAATATCATTTTTTGATCTTTATCATTGTTGGTTCATATTCTTTGATATCCCTGAATATCATATTTAATATTTAATAATGTTTGTCAATATTTCCCTGAAATCCCGGAATATCATATTTAATATTTAATAATGTTTGTCAATATTTCCCTGAAATCCCTGAATATCATTTTTTTTATCTTTATCATTGTTGGTCCATATTCTTTGATATCCCTGAATATCATATATTAAATATGATTGACAAACATTATTAAATATTAAATTTAATAATGTTTGTCAATATTTCCCTGAAATCCCTGAATATCATTTTTTTTATCTTTATCATTGTTGGTCCATATTCTTTGATATCCCTGAATATCATATTTAATATTTAATAATGTTTGTCAATATTTCCCTGAAATCCCTGAATATCATATTTAATATTTAATAATGTTTGTCAATATTTCCCTGAAATCCCTGAATATCATTTTTTGATCTTTATCATTGTTGGTCCATATTCTTTGATATCCCTGAATATCATATATAATATTTAATAATGTTAGTCAATATTTCCCTGAAATCCCTGAATATCATATTTAATACTGTTTGTCAATATTTCCCTGAAATCCCTGAATATCATATTTAATATTTAATAATGTTTGTCAATATTTCCCTGAAATCCCTGAATATCATTTTTTTATCTTTATTATTGTTGGTCCATATTATTTGATATCCCTGAATATGATAATGTAATATTTAGTAATTTATTTATTTCGAATATAAATAAAGGTGTAAATAGGAAATAAAAATGCTAATTATACCATTTTACCAAAGGGACCATGCTCGAAGATATGTCAAACATGGCGTCTTGATGTAAAAAAATAAATGGTACAGAAGAAGTTAAGCTCCACACTACTTCTTCCTAAAATAATCTCTCTAAAAAATTCGTTGGACAGCGTTGAATAGGCCAAAGAGTGGATCGGGACAGCCAAATTTGGTGCAACACCTCCGGTAGAAAATTGCTTGGTTCACTGGCGCCATCTATTCACTAATATATTAACTAAAACTATTCAATTAATTAGGTAGTTTTTTCATTACTTTATTTACATTTTCGACAGTGTTTTCAGTCAGTTTTCTATTTTCTCCTTTTTATTTTTTGTTACCTGAATTATAAATTTTCTATTTTTATTTTTGTCGGTTATGTCGTTTTACGTTTATAAAATTATTTTTGCTAAGAAATGAGCTTGAGAAGTGCTAGTATTTATAATATTTTATAATAGTAAATTTATTAATTTTAATATTTATTATTATTTTTATATTTTAATATTTTATTTATTTCTAATATTCATTTGTAATATTTTTTTTTTACATTTTTGACAATTTTTAAAATTTAATTTTTGTTTTTAACTGGCAATTTTTTTACCTTTTTATTTTTTTTACTATCTTAAAATCAATTTTTGCCATTATAAACTTTATGCCTCAGCTGTCTATAATGGACAAGTAAACAGCCTGATTTTTAAAGATAAAAAACATTGTTCTGAAAAAATGCTATTCATTATAATAATTTAGAATCATTTTTCTGTCAAAGAATATTCATAAGTTTAAATTTTACTATTCCTTTCAAAAGTATACTGTAATTTTGAATAATTATTTCACTTAGTAAAGTTTAGAAAAGAATTCTTCTTGAATATACTTTGATAGAAAAATACAAGCTTCTAAATTACTATATTGAATATTTCCATGAGTCATTTTTTCGTGCTTCAATCAGGCTATTTACTGTCCATTACAATAAACTGAGAACAAACATTGTCTGAATAATGCAATGGTATTGGCATATTTTTTTACCAGTTATTGTTAGTGATTTTCCACATTTGCTTCACCTTCCTTGTTTAAAACAGTGTATCAAGTACCCTCGATACGAACTCACGATTACTTAAATAGGTTTTTAGTGAATAGATGGCGCCAGTGAGCCAATCAATTTTCTACCGGAAGTGTAGCACAAACATTGGCTATCCCGATCCACTCGTCTTGTCCGGAGACGGCTGATCCGCGGCTGATTAGCAACCCCTTTTGACCAATGGTGTTCGAAAGAGGGTCACTTCGCTTTTGCCTCTAGGTCAGTTTTGCCCTGGCGTTGTTGAACTGTCACTCTTTGTTGCACTCTTTTAATCTGATTTTGTATTTAAATTATCCATTTTATGGATTTCAGGAATGAATTTTTAAAAATTCCTTGTCAATTATATACTTGAGGTGTAGGCTAATTCTTGCACAATGATTAAGTTGATTTTGTATTAGGTTCTAGATTAAAATTTTCTGTAAAATATACAGCTGCAAATGGCGTGTTTGCAATAGTGACCAAGTTTGTATCGTTCTTTAAGTAAGGTGGTGGTTTCTAGTTCGTGCTCTATCACACCCCTACTCCACGACTTCGAAAATAGCAGCACTCCCATGAGTAGGTTTCCTTGTCGAACAGCACCAGATCATTCGGTTTTAATCTTCGAGTGGGTCTTTCCAAACCAAATTCTACGGTATGACTAACATTTCGTTCTGCGTATGCCTCAAAACCACTGTCGAACTGAACTATTCTTACTCGGTACTTAACTCCGACTGATTCTAAACGATTCTAGTGAGACCTGGCCAAATGCACTTTAAAAGTGACCATTAAAGAAATGTGTTGATGTCTGATTGGTTGAAAGAGTGTTTTGGATTCCAGTACGTTGATTTGATTGTGTAAATCAAGGGATGTACATTTCGTATCCGTTTATTGTTCACATAAGTGTATAATGTCTTTCTATTGTTTAAAGCCATCCATACCTTCCATTTTGTTGGTTCTTATTTAACAATAAATCTTGATAAAAATGGTATGCTGTGTGTTTTATGATACACTACATGAAACAACTGACACTGTCACAGCATGTATTGCCACACACACAACCATTTGTGTATGTACACTTATATCAAGAGCCAAAACATTATGACAAGAGCCAAAACATTATAACAAACTGTCCATAAGGAGTTGGTCCACATTTTGTAAGCAAAACAGCTTAAATCCTGTTTATGCAACGGTTACGCAAATCCGATACACAGGTAGAAAAGGGTCGAGGTCGCCGATGATCGTGAAATATATCTTCAAAAGATAAAAATAAAAATATCTCGTGAACACTGCGTTATAGGCAAAAAATAACGAAATTTATACCGACTTTATTCTACCTGTTGTCCGGGAAGCTCTTCTTACCGACCTCACTTAAAATTTTATCGGAAGAGGTCTAAAAACATCCACGTACCACGCCTTATACTCGCCGGGGAGAAGAGACGAGGTCGCCGCTGATCGACAAATATATCTTCTAACGATAAAAATGCAAATATCTCGTGAAAGATGCATACTAGGCAAGAAATAATTTATTCCGACTTTAATCTACCTGTTGTCCGAGGAGCTCTTCTCACCAACCCCACTTAAAGATTTATCGGAAGAGTTCTAAAAACGTCCAGGTACCCTGTCCGGTACTAGCCGGGGAAAAACGACGAGATCACCGCTGATCGAGAAATATATCTTCAAAATATGAAAATGCAAATATCTCGAGAACGGTGAGTCCTATTCAAAAAATAACGAAATTTATCGTGACTTTAAACTACCTGTTGTCCGAGGAGTTCTTCTCGCTGACCCCCACATAAAATTTTATCGAAGAAGTTTTAAAACGTCAATGTACCCCGTCCGGTACCTGCCGGATAAAAACGGCGAGATCGCCGCTGATCGACAAATATATCTTCAGAATATAAAAATGCAAATATCTCGAGAACGGTGAGTCCTAGGCAAAAAATAACGAAATTTATCCCGACTTTAATCTACCTGTTGTCCGAGAAGCTCTTCTCACCGACCCCACTTAAACTTTTATCGGAAGAGATCCCAAAACGTCCTCGTACCCCGTCCGGTACAAGCAGTGAAAAAACGGCGAGATCGCCGCTGATCGAGAAATATATCTTCAAAATATAAAAATGAAAATATCTCGAGAACGGTGAGTCCTAGGCAAAAAATAACGAAATTTTTCCCGACTTTAATCTACCTGTTGTCCGACGAGCTCATCCCACCGACCCCACTTAAAATTTTATCGGAAGATGTCTCAAAACGTCCCCGTACCCCGTCCTGTACCAGCCGGAAAAAAACGGCGAGTTCGCCGTTGATCGAGATACATATCTTCAAAAGATAAAAATGCAAATATCTCGAGAACGGTGAGTCCTAGGCAAAAAATAACGAAATTTTTCCCGACTTTAATCTACCTGTTGTCTGACGAGCTCATCCCACCGACCCCACTTAATATTTTATCGGAAGATGTCTCAAAACGTCCCCGTACCCCGTCCTGTACCAGCCGGGAAAAAACGGCGAGGTCGCCGCTGATCGAGAAATATATCTTCAAAATATAAAAATGCAAATATCTCGAGAACGGTGAGTCCTAGGCAAAAAATAACGAAATTTATCCCGACTTTAATCTACCTGTTGTCCGAGAAGCTCTTCTCACCGACCCCACTTAAACTTTTATCGGAAGAGATCCCAAAACGTCCTCGTACCCCGTCCGGTACAAGCAGTGAAAAAACGGCGAGGTCGCCGCTGATCGAGAAATATATCTTCAAAATATAAAAATGCAAATATCTCGAGAACGGTGAGTCCTAGGCAAAAAATAACGAAAT
The DNA here is from genome assembly GCA_032207245.1 of Pardosa pseudoannulata. Taxonomy (NCBI): domain Eukaryota; kingdom Metazoa; phylum Arthropoda; class Arachnida; order Araneae; family Lycosidae; genus Pardosa; species Pardosa pseudoannulata. Next base: position 18,952 of record JAGEOH010001202.1, read on the forward strand.
TTATCCCGACTTTAATCTACCTGTTGTCCGAGAAGCTCTTCTCACCGACCCCACTTAAACTTTTATCGGAAGAGATCCCAAAACGTCCTCGTACCCCGTCCGGTACAAGCAGTGAAAAAACGGCGAGGTCGCCGCTGATCGAGAAATATATCTTCAAAATATAAAAATGCAAATATCTCGAGAACGGTGAGTCCTAGGCAAAAAATAACGAAATTTATCCCGACTTTAATCTACCTGTTGTCCGAGAAGCTCTTCTCACCGACCCCACTTAAAATTTATCGGAAGAGATCCCAAAACGTCCTCGTACCCCGTCCGGTACAAGCAGTGAAAAAACGGCGAGGTCGCCGCTGATCGAGAAATATATCTTCAAAATATAAAAATGCAAATATCTCGAGAACGGTGAGTCCTAGGCAAAAAATAACGAAATTTATCCCGACTTTAATCTACCTGTTGTCCGAGAAGCTCTTCTCACCGACCCCACTTAAACTTTTATCGGAAGAGATCCCAAAACGTCCTCGTACCCCGTCCGGTACAAGCAGTGTGAAAACGGCGAGGTCGCCGCTGATCGAGAAATATATCTTCAAAATATAAAAATGCAAATATCTCGAGAACGGTGAGTCCTAGGCAAAAAATAACGAAATTTATCCCGACTTTAATCTACCTGTTGTCCGAGAAGCTCTTCTCACCGACCCCACTTAAACTTTTATCGGAAGAGATCCCAAAACGTCCCCGTACCCCGTCCTGTACCAGCCGGAAAAAAACGGCGAGTTCGCCGCTGATCGAGAAATATATCTTCAAAATATAAAAATGCAAATATCTCGAGAACGGTGAGTCCTAGGCAAAAAATAACGAAATTTATCCCGACTTTAATCTACCTGTTGTCCGAGAAGCTCTTCTCACCGACCCCACTTAAACTTTTATCGGAAGAGATCCCAAAACGTCCTCGTACCCCGTCCGGTACAAGCAGTGAAAAAACGGCGAGGTCGCCGCTGATCGAGAAATATATCTTCAAAATATAAAAATGCAAATATCTCGAGAACGGTGAGTCCTAGGCAAAAAATAACGAAATTTATCCCGACTTTAATCTACCTGTTGTCCGAGAAGCTCTTCTCACCGACCCCACTTAAACTTTTATCGGAAGAGATCCCAAAACGTCCTCGTACCCCGTCCGGTACAAGCAGTGAGAAAACGGCGAGGTCGCCGCTGATCGAGAAATATATCTTCAAAATATAAAAATGCAAATATCTCGAGAACGGTGAGTCCTAGGCAAAAAATAACGAAATTTATCCCGACTTTAATCTACCTGTTGTCCGAGAAGCTCTTCTCACCGACCCCACTTAAACTTTTATCGGAAGAGATCCCAAAACGTCCTCGTACCCCGTCCTGTACCAGCCGAAAAAAAACGGCGAGGTCGCCGATGATCGAGATATATATCTTCAAAAGATAAAAATGCAAATATCTCGAGAACGGTGAGTCCTAGGCAAAAAATAACGAAATTTATCCCGACTTTAATCTACCTGTTGTCCGAGAAGCTCTTCTCACCGACCCCACTTAAACTTTTATCGGAAGAGATCCCAAAACGTCCTCGTACCCCGTCCGGTACAAGCAGTGAAAAAACGGCGAGGTCGCCGCTGATCGAGAAATATATCTTCAAAATATAAAAATGCAAATATCTCGAGAACGGTCAGTCCTAGGCAAAAAATAACAAAATTTATCTCGACTTTAATCTACCTGTTGTCCGAGAAGGTCTTCTCACCGACCCCACTTAAACTTTTATCGGAAGAGATCCCAAAACGTCCTCGTACCCCGTCCGGTACAAGCAGTGAAAAAACGGCGAGGTCGCCGCTGATCGAGAAATATATCTTCAAAATATAAAAATGCAAATATCTCGAGAACGGTGAGTCCTAGGCAAAAAATAACGAAATTTATCCCGACTTTAATCTACCTGTTGTCCGAGAAGCTCTTCTCACCGACCCCACTTAAACTTTTATCGGAAGAGATCCCAAAACGTCCTCGTACCCCGTCCGGTACAAGCAGTGAAAAAACGGCGAGGTCGCCGCTGATCGAGAAATATATCTTCAAAATATAAAAATGCAAATATCTCGAGAACGGTGAGTCCTAGGCAAAAAATAACGAAATTTATCCCGACTTTAATCTACCTGTTGTCCGAGAAGCTCTTCTCACCGACCCCACTTAAACTTTTATCGGAAGAGATCCCAAAACGTCCTCGTACCCCGTCCGGTACAAGCAGTGAAAAAACGGCGAGGTCGCCGCTGATCGAGAAATATATCTTCAAAATATAAAAATGCAAATATCTCGAGAACGGTGAGTCCTAGGCAAAAAATAACGAAATTTATCCCGACTTTAATCTACCTGTTGTCCGAGAAGCTCTTCTCACCGACCCCACTTAAACTTTTATCGGAAGAGATCCCAAAACGTCCTCGTACCCCGTCCGGTACAAGCAGTGAAAAAACGGCGAGGTCGCCGCTGATCGAGAAATATATCTTCAAAATATAAAAATGCAAATATCTCGAGAACGGTGAGTCCTAGGCAAAAAATAACGAAATTTATCCCGACTTTAATCTACCTGTTGTCCGAGAAGCTCTTTTCACCGACCCTAATTAAAGTTTTATTGGAATAGATCCCAAAACGTCCTCGTACCCCGTCCGGTACAAGCAGTGAAAAAACGGCGAGGTCGCCGCTGATCGAGAAATATATCTTCAAAATATAAAAATGCAAATATCTCGAGAACGGTGAGTCCTAGGCAAAAAATAACGAAATTTATCCCGACTTTAATCTACCTGTTGTCCGAGAAGCTCTTCTCACCGACCCCACTTAAACTTTTATCGGAAGAGATCCCAAAACGTCCTCGTACCCCGTCCGGTACAAGCAGTGAAAAAACGGCGAGGTCGCCGCTGATCGAGAAATATATCTTCAAAATATAAAAATGCAAATATCTCGAGAACGGTGAGTCCTAGGCAAAAAATAACGAAATTTATCCCGACTTTAATCTACCTGTTGTCCGAGAAGCTCTTCTCACCGACCCCACTTAAACTTTTATCGGAAGAGATCCCAAAACGTCCTCGTACCCCGTCCGGTACAAGCAGTGAAAAAACGGCGAGGTCGCCGCTGATCGAGAAATATATCTTCAAAATATAAAAATGCAAATATCTCGAGAACGGTGAGTCCTAGGCAAAAAATAACGAAATTTATCCCGACTTTAATCTACCTGTGTTCCGAGGAGCTCTTTTCACCGACCCTAATTAAAGTTTTATTGGAATAGATCCCGAAACGTCCCCGTACCCGGTCCGGTACCAGCCGGGGAAAAACGACGAGGTCGCCGCTGATCGAGAAATATATCTTCAAAATATAAAAATGCAAATATATCGAGAACGGTGAGTCCTAGGCAAAAAATAACGAAATTTATCCCGACTTTAATCTACCTGTTGTCCGAGAAGCTCTTCTCGCCGACCCCACTTAAATTTCTTTCGGATGATTTCTCAAAACGTCCCCGTACCCGGTCCGGTACCAGCCGGGGGAAAACGGCGAGGTCGCCGCTGATCGAGAAATATATCTTCAAAATATAAAAATGCAAATATCTCGAGAACGGTGAGTCCTAGGCAAAAAATAACGAAATTTATCCCGACTTTAATCTACCTGTTGTCCGAGAAGCTCTTCTCACCGACCCCACTTAAATTTCTTTCGGATGATTTCTCAAAACGTCCCCGTACCCGGTCCGGTACCAGCCGGGGAAAAACGACGAGGTCGCCGCTGATCGAGAAATATATCTTCAAAATATAAAAATGCAAATATCTCGAGAACGGTGAGTCCTAGGCAAAAAATAACGAAATTTATCCCGACTTTAATCTACCTGTTGTCCGAGAAGCTCTTCTCACCGACCCCACTTAAAATTTATCGGAAGAGATCCCAAAACGTCCTCGTACCCCGTCCGGTACAAGCAGTGAAAAAACGGCGAGGTCGCCGCTGATCGAGAAATATATCTTCAAAATATAAAAATGCAAATATCTCGAGAACGGTGAGTCCTAGGCAAAAAATAACGAAATTTATCCCGACTTTAATCTACCTGTTGTCCGAGAAGCTCTTCTCACCGACCCCACTTAAACTTTTATCGGAAGAGATCCCAAAACGTCCTCGTACCCCGTCCGGTACAAGCAGTGAAAAAACGGCGAGGTCGCCGCTGATCGAGAAATATATCTTCAAAATATAAAAATGCAAATATCTCGAGAACGGTGAGTCCTAGGCAAAAAATAACGAAATTTATCCCGACTTTAATCTACCTGTTGTCCGAGAAGCTCTTCTCACCGACCCCACTTAAACTTTTATCGGAAGAGATCCCAAAACGTCCTCGTACCCCGTCCGGTACAAGCAGTGAAAAAACGGCGAGGTCGCCGCTGATCGAGAAATATATCTTCAAAATATAAAAATGCAAATATCTCGAGAACGGTGAGTCCTAGGCAAAAAATAACGAAATTTATCCCGACTTTAATCTACCTGTTGTCCGAGAAGCTCTTCTCACCGACCCCACTTAAACTTTTATCGGAAGAGATCCCAAAACGTCCTCGTACCCCGTCCGGTACAAGCAGTGTAACAACGGCGAGGTCGCCGCTGATCGAGAAATATATCTTCAAAATATAAAAATGCAAATATCTCGAGAACGGTGAGTCCTAGGCAAAAAATAACGAAATTTATCCCGACTTTAATCTACCTGTTGTCCGAGAAGCTCTTCTCACCGACCCCACTTAAACTTTTATCGGAAGAGATCCCAAAACGTCCTCGTACCCCGTCCGGTACAAGCAGTGAAAAAACGGCGAGGTCGCCGCTGATCGAGAAATATATCTTCAAAATATAAAAATGCAAATATCTCGAGAACGGTGAGTCCTAGGCAAAAAATAACGAAATTTATCCCGACTTTAATCTACCTGTTGTCCGAGAAGCTCTTCTCACCGACCCCACTTAAACTTTTATCGGAAGAGATCCCAAAAACGTCCGCGTACCCCGTCCGGTACAAGCAGTGAAAAAACGGCGAGGTCGCCGCTGATCGAGAAATATATCTTCAAAATATAAAAATGCAAATATCTCGAGAACGGTGAGTCCTAGGCAAAAAATAACGAAATTTATCCCGACTTTTTATCGGAAGAGATCCCAAAATCTACCCTGCTGTTCCGAGAAAGCTCTTCTCACCGACCCCACTTAAACTATTTATCGGAAGAGATCCCAAAAACAATAACAAATAAACGTCCCCGTACCCCGTCCGGTACAAGCCGGGGAAAAACGGCGAGGTCGCCGCTGATCGAGAAATATATCTTCAAAATATAAAAATGCAAATATCTCGAGAACGGTGAGTCCTAGGCAAAAAATAACGAAATTTATCCCGACTTTAATCTACCTGTGTTCCGAGGAGCTCTTTTCACCCCGACCCCACTTAAACTTTTATCGGAAGAGATTCCTCAAAACGTCCTCGTACCCCGTCCGGGTACAAGCAGTGAAAAAACGGCGAGGCGTCGCCGCTGATCGAGAAATATATCTTCAAAATATAAAAATGCAAATATCTCGAGAACGGTGAGTCCTAGGCAAAAAATAACGAAATTTATCCCGACTTTAATCTACCTGTTGTCCGAGAAGCTCTTCTCGCCGACACCCACTTAAATTTCTTTCGGATGATTTCTCAAAAACGTCCCCGTACCGGGTCCGGTACCAGCCGGGGGAAAACGGCGAGGCCGCCGCTGATCGAGAAATATATCTTCAAAATATAAAAATGCAAATATCTCGAGAACGGTGAGTCCTAGGCAAAAAATAACGAAATTTATCCCGACTTTAAATCTACCTGTGTTCCGACTCCCATTAAATTTTCTTTCGGGATTACTCAATAAGCTCTTCTACCAGCCGCCGAGGTCGCCGCCGAGTAATATATCCAAAATATAAAAACTTAAAGTCCTAGGCTTTCGTAAAATTTCGGACTTTAATCTATGATTTCTCACCGACCCCAAAATTTCTTTCGGATTGTCCCCGTACCCGGTCCGGTACCAGC
>JAGEOH010001203.1:0-5000 GCA_032207245.1 Pardosa pseudoannulata
CCAAACTTAGTACTGTACCTCGTTGGACGGGCGTTTAACTTGTTAGTAGAGAGCGTCGTGACAACATATTTATGGTCGCTGGCAGTCTCGGCATCGAGGACTTCCCATTTTTCAACGTGGTGCGAGGAACCGTTCCTAAAAAGCGTCACGTCTGGCCAGCCTCGTTTTCCATTTATGCTGAAAGTTGGAGGACTGTCCTTGTCATTCAGTATTGTCAGATCATGGCTGAAGCAGTGTTCGATGAGTAGTTTGCGTACGAAGTTATATTCTATTTTGTATTGTCGTGCTTATTTTGGTTTAATTTTCGAGTGAGATTCATTTCTATAGTAATTATTTTGCAATAATACTGTTTCGTAATCCTTTATCAGTACTTTTATAATGCTTTAAACTTACAATGTTAAGCTTATGTTATTGCATACTATTATGGTGTGATGCTTTATTAACGATTTTTAATTTATAAAATAGTTTGTTATTTATTTTAATTGTTTATTATAAAGCGTTATAGTTAGTCTTTAACTCCTTTACGTGTTAAGACACTTTACTGTCGATTTCGATAATTTTAAACCCCGTTTTTGGACTTAGAATCTTTCGAGCATAAACGAATTTTTAATATTTTAGTGAGATAAAATTGTCGGATTTACTTGTCGTTTGGGTGGATAGAAGTGTCCGACGTTCGTCACCTGCCCCCCCATTTGGGCCCCCCTGCCCCCCTTTCTTACCCCCCTTTTGGCCGATTTTCGTCGTTTTTTTTAAATTTTTCGTATTTTAATTTAAACAAAATTTTTTTCTTTAGGTATACGTTCGAAAGCGCATTTTAGACTGTTTCGGAAAAACCGGGTGGAGGAAATTTAAATTTTTCCCGTTTTTCGAAAAAATCGATTTTTTTTAATTTTCGTCGGATTTTCACAAAACCTATATCGTTCGATAGATCTTTTTAAATCATCTTCTACGATATATCGCGTCGAGCGAAATTCCTATTTTTAGCCGTTTTATGGCCCGAAAAACGCTTATTCTGTTTCGGTTTTCGAGGGCCCCCCGCGTTCTACCTGTGGGGTGGCGGGCCCCGAAAGTGGTCGGGGGCCGTAGTATACTTCCCGTACATCGACCCCGTGCACTCGGTTTGTCAATACTCCTGGTTCCTATTGGCGTTTTCGACTTTCAAAAATCGAAAATTTTCGATCAAAAGTGGCCTCGGGCCGACTTTGCCCCCCTTTTGCCCCCCCTTCTCGGGGGTCTGAACCCCCCAAACCTACGTAGTTCTGTAGTACGAGAACAGGACTACGACCTATTAAAGTTTCAGACTCCTATCTAATTTTTTCGATTTTATACGATTTTTCGAAAACGGTACTTTTTAGGAGCACCCGAAAATTTTCTAAGTCCGAAAAAATCTCGACCTCTCAAATTTCGAAAAAAACCGGTCAAACCGTATTTATTCGACCTAAAAATAACATCTAAGTCGAAATTTTCAATAAATTAAGACTTTTTTTGAAATTCTTTAATTACGAAAATAAATTTAAAATTTCCTTAAAAAAGTGAAAAATCTAAGTTAAAATTATCGAATATGTCCGAAAAATCCAAGTCCGACCTCAAAAACCCGAGAAAATAGCAAAAGTGTGAAAAATCGTCAAAGTCCAAGAACGCGGCGAAAAATGTCTAAGTCCCGAAAAATGTAAAATTTTGTCAAAGTCCGACTTTCCTGTGTTCCGATTATATCGCTCTGCGGCTAAGTCCGAAAATTTTTCAAAGTCCCGATAAACGACTTTCCCGTGTTCCGAAATTCCGAAAAAAATCTAAGTCCCCATAAAAATCAAAGTCAGAAAACCTGTGTTCTGAAATGTAAAGTCTTGAAAAATAATCAAAGTCCAAAATGATGTTAAAATTTGTCAAAGTTCGAATTTGATCGAGAAATAATCAAAGTCCGAAAAAAATTCTAAGTTCCGATAAAATTCAAAGTCCCGAAAAATCTGTGTTCCGTTTAAGAAAAATCAAAGTCCGAGAAATTTTCCAAGTTCTTTCTTCGGCGTAAATATTTCTAAGTCCCTAAACCTGTGTTCCAAAAACAAAGTCGCGAAAAATTATTCAAAGTCCCCATAAATCTGTGTTCAGATTCCAAAAAATACAAAGTCCGAAATCTTCGAAAATATTTCAAAGTCCCGATACGAGTCAAAGTCGGTAAACCTGTGTTCCGAAAACGAATTGCCGAAAATTTTCTAAGTCCTAATTTATTTCAAAGTCCCGGGTTTCGCTAAAATTCTTCAAAGTCCGAAAATAATTCAAAGTCCCGTTTTCATGTGTTCCATTTCCGAAAAAAAATCAAAGTCCGAAAAATGTTCGTAAAAATTTCAAAGTCCCGAAAATAATCAAAGTCCGATTTTCCTGTGTTCAGATTGTAAAAAATTCAAAGTCCAAAATATTGCTTTAAAACGGCAAAGTCCCGAAAGAATTCTAAGTCCAGACACGAAATCTGCCGAAATCAGTCTAAGTCCAGAAAAAAAAACAAAGTCCCGACGGAGAGCAGTTTCAAAGATGCCGAAAATGCTCTGCACAAAAAAATCGTCGACATCCGTACATAACTTTTGGAAACGTCCTAACAAGTTTAGCTCCCGCAAGTTTCGACGTAGAAAACGTCGAAGCAACGATAGCTCTATACTTCCGTACATAAACTTTCTCCTTATATGTGGAGCATGTGGTGTCTGAATGACGAGGTGCGTTGGACTGCGCAAGCGGTTCTGAAAGTGCCGTCCCGTCGTTCTCGCTCTCCGACGGCCCGGCCGGCTACCCCGGGCTGTTTGTTTGCGAGAAGAGGCCTTTTTCCGCCGCCGCTCGTGTTCTACGAGATTGGCGTCGGGGGAAGAGACCCTCGTAGTTGCCGTCGCCGTTCGGCGCGGCACCCTCGGGACGCACCAGTACTTCGACGGCCCGATCTTGGGCCGTCCCTCACTGCGAAGCAAACCCAGACTTCCTCAGCATTTCCGCCAGCGGTTTGGCCCCCAAGCCTCTCCGCGCAGCGCGGACCCGTCTTCTAACGATTGGGTTTTCTGCCCGTCCGTCCGACGCAGAAATCTTCCCGACGCCCACGAACGCAAACCTCGCGGCGCTGACGCCGCGGGGACGTCGTGAGTTCGGAACCGCTCTCGAAAGACACGACTCGTTTTTCTGTCGTTGTGGCCCTCGAACGGGGGTCCCGTCGTCGCTACGGGATCCGCTCCCTTCCAATCGGAGGGGAGCAGCCGCATATACGGGATTCGAGTACGTCTCGAACGCTCTCTCACAGTAGAGAAGCTACCTGGTTGATCCTGCCAGTAGTCATATGCTTGTCTCAAAGATTAAGCCATGCATGTCTAAGTACATGCCGTATTAAGGCGAAACCGCGAATGGCTCATTAAATCAGTTATGGTTCCTTGGATCGTACTTCATTACTTGGATAACTGTGGCAATTCTAGAGCTAATACATGCAGCAGAGCTCCGACCTTCGGGGACGAGCGCTTTTATTAGACCAAAACCAATCGGACCTCGTGTCCGTCCTCCGTGGTGACTCTGTATAACTTTGGGCTGATCGCACGGGCCCGTCCCGGCGACGTATCTTTCAAGTGTCTGCCTTATCAACTTTCGATGGTAGGTTACGCGCCTACCATGGTCATAACGGGTAACGGGGAATCAGGGTTCGATTCCGGAGAGGGAGCCTGAGAAACGGCTACCACATCCAAGGAAGGCAGCAGGCGCGCAAATTACCCACTCCCAGAACGGGGAGGTAGTGACGAAAAATAACAATACGGGACTCTTTTGAGACCCCGTAATTGGAATGAGTACACTCTAAATCCTTTAACGAGGATCTATTCGAGGGCAAGTCTGGTGCCAGCCGCCGCGGTAATTCCAGCTCGAATAGCGTATATTAAAGTTGTTGCGGTTAAAAAGCTCGTAGTTGGATCTCAGTTCCAGACGGGTGGTCCGCCAAACGGTGGTTACTGCCCGTTCTGAACAGCCAGCCGGTTTCTCTTGATGATCTTCACCGGTTGTCTCGGGTGACCGGCAAGTTTACTTTGAAAAAATTAGAGTGCTCAAAGCAGGCGCGACGCCTGAATAATGGTGCATGGAATAATGGAATAGGACCTCGGTTCTATTTTGTTGGTTTTCGGAACACGAGGTAATGATTAAGAGGGACAGACGGGGGCATTCGTATTGCGACGCTAGAGGTGAAATTCTTGGACCGTCGCAAGACGAACTACTGCGAAAGCATTTGCCAAGAATGTTTCCATTAATCAAGAACGAAAGTTAGAGGTTCGAAGGCGATCAGATACCGCCCTAGTTCTAACCATAAACGATGCCAGCCAGCGATCCGGCTGTGTTCCTCAAATGACACGCCGGGCAGCTTCCGGGAAACCAAAGCTTTTGGGTTCCGGGGGAAGTATGGTTGCAAAGCTGAAACTTAAAGGAATTGACGGAAGGGCACCACCAGGAATGGAGCCTGCGGCTTAATTTGACTCAACACGGGGAAACTTACCCGGCCCGGACACAGGAAGGATTGACAGATTAAGAGCTCTTTCTTGATTCTGTGGGTGGTGGTGCATGGCCGTTCTTAGTTGGTGGAGTGATTTGTCTGGTTAATTCCGATAACGAACGAGACTCTAGCCTACTAAATAGACGTTCCGATCATCTCCGTCGGACGTTCTTCTTAGAGGGACAAGCGGCGTTTAGCCGCACGAGACAGAGCAATAACAGGTCTGTGATGCCCTTAGATGTCCGGGGCCGCACGCGCGCTACATTGAAGGAATCAGCGTGTGCTTTCCCTGTCCGACAGGACTGGGTAACCCGTTGAACCTCCTTCGTGCTGGGGATTGGAAATTGTAATTGTTTTCCATGAACGAGGAATTCCCAGTAAGCACGAGTCATCAGCTCGTGTTGATTACGTCCCTGCCCTTTGTACACACCGCCCGTCGCTACTACCGATTGAGTGATTTAGTGAGGTCTTCGGACTGGCGCTCGGAGCGGCCTTCGGGTCG
>JAGEOH010001203.1:10000-12500 GCA_032207245.1 Pardosa pseudoannulata
TTTCTTACTTAGCCGTTTTCATTACCACATTCCAGTTGCTATGGTTTTTTCCCGCTCAACATACGGGCTCTCATATTTAACATTGCCATCCAATTCTCAGTATTAAGGTGTTGCCACAATATAAATTAGTCTCCTGCTTTACTAATTAAGTTTATTACTCTTTTACTATATTAAATTTTGATTGCTTATCTTATATTTATATATTCTATGTTTCAGTTATACCTTACTACGTTATCTTAAATGTCCCCACTTTTTCTCGATTTCGCTCCATGTATTCCTACGAAAAAAATCTTTTTTACTAACTATTCGATTTTCTTCAAACTTTACATATAGTCTTATTTTATCTGAAATCGACCATATACGTATCCATTTCCCCATACCATAGTTCCTTCCCCCACTTTTGACCCCCCCAGAACATTCCACAGCGTCTATCTTCGAACGTTATAACCTTACGTCTAACCTTCCAATACAAAACTTGTAGAGAATATTTTTCCGTACTCAACGACACCTGTCTCGACCTCATCGGACAATTAGTTCGATTTTTATTCTTAATTCTTCTTTTAATAACACTCGTTGCTAGGCAACAATCCAGCTTCCTCCGTAATCATTATTTCTCCGATTCCTACTGTCGTTATCACTTTGTTTACCGTTGCTATGGTTTCACTTCAATTCTACAGTTTCTCACTTTAACTCCTCACATTTAATTCGAACGTTTTCGTTCTAATTACAATATTTTTAGCCCTAATTTTTCTCTATCCACTGATACCACAATATAACCTATATTCCTATAACTTCTTGAGTTACAGCGATCTTTATGACTTTTTGCTCCGTTGCTAGGCAACTGCACGCATTTTCGCGACTTAACCCACTTTTCCTCTTACATTGACGTATTTTCCCCGTATTGGCTTTTTTCTTTACTTTATATCTCCTGTTCTAATAACGCTATCCCTTAACATTTTACCTCGTTTTGAAGGTCTTTACATATATTTATCATATCTATTTTCCATTCTCTTCAATTATTTCATCCCTTTTGTCTATCTTTGCAAAACAGTTTTTAACAACTCTTTCCTTTCTGCATAATGAGTTACTATACAAGATCACAACAAAAATCCTCTCAAAAACTACATTGTTCTGAAGCATTCTCAACGCAGCAACAATTTCACTTTAGAATGGAAACAACCCCTCCCGCCTCATCTCAAAGTCCAAGATTCTCCAATTCTATTTTTCTACTGGGAAAACTCCAAGAAGATATTTCGCTTCACACTTTTGGATATAAAAATGTTACTCCCTTCTTCGATTATAATAGTCCTACTTACCATCTCATTCTCTATGAAGAACTTAAATCCAATGGAATAGATTACTTTCGTAACATGTTCCCATCTGGTGTCTTAACAGTTAAACCATACCATAACTTCGATCAGAAAAAAGGCAACATTTACATCATCGATGACGATGACATCAAAAATACGTCTTTGTTGGAAAAATTATCCATGGATGACAGTCAGTTTTGTGTATTAATCACGGATTCAACTAATTTCAAATCATATACTGAGTCCAAAGAATCTACTCCTTTCAGTCGTCATAAATCTGAGTCATCTTCTACAATATCATCTAAATCTCAAGAAATTGATTTTCCACCTCTCACCCCACCTAAAGATGACATCTCACTTACTTCGTTGGATTCGAGAACTGATTATGTCGCCTCCACTTCGAAAAAATCATGCTATATTCCATTAAAAGACTTAAAATCTCATTCCTCTACCTTAACTACTGATCACCAGTCTTCTCCATTGGAAACTTCCTCAACACCTATTTCACTAGAAAAGATTCACTCCTCATCTTCTCCAACTTCTTCGTATAAAAATTCTATTTATCTTGTCGGTTCTATGAGGAAAGCTACACATCTCTCCAACATCACTTATGACTATTTAAAACATTATTTTGAATCGGACTCTTCCCATTTACGTTTTAGATCTTTAAAAGATGCACTGAATAAAGAAATCGACTTTAATAAATTAGAAAACTCTACTGATGCCGATTACATACCTATTAAACCATACCTAAATTACGATTCCAAACGCTCTGACATATACCTTATTTTATGCTCTGAAGCAATAAACTTTGAAATTATCTCTACTATTCATAATCAATTTGGACCATCCTCCTACCTTATTTTGAATCATGAAGAGGCTTTTCAAAGGAGGGAGAGACTTCCTTCCACACCTCCACTCTCGCAAAAACCTCCATCTCCAGTTCCTTTACAATCTCCTTTACAACATTCACCAACTTTACAACATTCTCCAGACACACCAATGATTCAATCATTACAGAAAGAATTCATTCTAATAACTAAATCTCAAAACCAACTTTCTACAGAATTTAACACTATCAAACAATCCTTATTGGAACTTTCCTCATTCTTACATCAAAATCTATCCTATACTTCTCACACTCATCAAGAAGAATCTTCATCTTCCTCAAATTCAGATCTTCTGAAAAC
>JAGEOH010001203.1:17500-25000 GCA_032207245.1 Pardosa pseudoannulata
GGAGTCGCCCTCTTTTTTTTTAATATCGTTTTTTCGGTTTTCCTGTGTTCCGAAGGACTTGTAAATTTTTCCGAAGCGTGTCTCGATGGAGGCGTCGTCCAGCGTTGCCGGGTAGGCATCTCTGACGGCGATCTCTTTCAAGACGTTTGGACTTAGAAAAATTTCCCGATATTTCGGACTTGTGTTTTTTTTCCGAAGTCTCGTTTGTCTGTGTTCCGATTTCGGACTTTGAAAAATTTCGGAGTTTGAAATAGTGTTTGTGTTTTGATCTGTGTTCTGTTTTTGGACTTTGAAATTCTTCGATACTTTGAAAAATGAGTGTGTGTATGTGTTCCGATTTCGGACTTTGAAAATTTCAGAGATTGAAATAGTGTTTTGTGTTTTGAGTTGTGCCTGTGTTCTGGTTTTGGACTTAGAAAAAATCTGTGTTCTATTTTTGGACTTTGTAAAATTTCGAAGTCTTGTTTGTATGTGTTCCGATTTCGGACTTTGAAAATTTCAGAGTTCGAAATCGAGTTGTGTCTGTGTTCCGATTTTGAATATGTGTTCTGTTTTTGGACTTTGTAAAATTTCGTTGTCTTGTTTGTATGTGTTCCGATTTTGGACTTTGATAGTTGAGTGTGTGTTGGGGTTTGGGACTTTGAAAAATGTGTGTGTATGTGTTCCGATTTCGGACTTTGAAAAAAAATGAGTGCTTGAGTGTTGTGGTCTGGGACTTTGAAAAAATCTGTGTTCTGTTTTTGGACTTTGAAATTCTTTTGTAGTTTGAAAAATGTGTGTATGTGTTCCGATTTCGGACTTTGCAAATTTTCTGAGTTTGTGAGAGTCGTGCCTGTGTTCCGATCTTGGACTTTGAAAAATGTCCCCGAGTGTGTGTTTCGGTTTCGGACTTAGCAAATTTTACGGAGTGGCTTTATTTTTTTTTTTTTTTAAATAGTGTTCCTGTGTTCCGATTCGGACTTTGTTTTCTTGCCTTATGAGTCTATTCGTATAAGTGGAAGTTTAGGTATTAATTTGTCGTATAAGTGAACGAGATGGAAGTTTTGTAATTTGCAGAAGATATATTTTTATGTGATTATTAGTATTTTTTGACTTGTACGAATGGATCGTGTAAGTGGAATATTTGTAAATTTATTCGATGTGAATTGTAATTTACGTGGGAGATGTACTAATTTGACTTGTACGAATTCGTCGTATAAGTGGAATTTTCGATCTTGTACGTGTTTGACGTGTACGAATATTTCGTATAAGTGAACTGCGTGGAAGTTTTGGCGACGATATATTTCGATGTGATATTTCGAGGACGGAGGAGACGATGTTTTTTGCGACGTGCTGTTAGGATTTTTTTCGACTTGTACGAATTTTTCGTATAAGCGTAATATTCGATTTCGTAAACAATTTTAATACGGGAAGGCCGCGAATTGTAGCGTAGAAGATACAGTTTGTCGTATTTTTTGTAATATTTCGAGAACGTGGGAGATATACGAATTGTACGAATTTTTCGTATAAGTGAACGAGATGCGAGTTTCGGGTTTGGTAACGGTTGTAATTTGGTAGGAGATATAGTTTGATGTGATATTTTAAAGTTTTTTAAAATAACGTTAGGATTATTTTGACTTGTACGAAATCGTCGTATAAGTGGAATTTCCGATTTTGTTAATTATTGACGATTGTGACTGGTAGAAGATATATTTTTAGGTGATATTTTGAGGATGTAGGTAATAATATTAGGATTTTCGGACTTGTACGAATTTTTCGTATAAGTGGGAGTTTCGATTTTGTAAATAATTGTAATATCGGAAAGTATAGTATATCGTATTTTTGTAATATTTTAAGAATGTAGGAGATGTACGAATTGGACTTGTACTAATTTTTCGTGTGAGTGAACGAGATGGAAGTTTCGATTTTGTAAATGGATGGTGACGATTTTAATTTACGTGTGATATTTGGAGGATCGTTATGATTTTTTGAGTGCTTGTGTTAATTTTTCGTATAATAGTAGATGTAGTTCGTCGCATTTTCGTAATATTTGAAGGAGATGTGCGACTTGTACGAATTTTTCGTGTAAGTGAAAATTTGCACGATGGAACGATTTAATACTTTTATGGTAATCCGTTAATTGATCGAAATTAATTTTAAAGTGAAAGAAAACGTGTTTTAAAATTTTTGAAAATTATGGATGATTTTATCGATAATATTTGTTAAAATTGTACGTGGCACAAAAAAATAGACGGCGGAGAGAAAGTGAAGTTAAAAAATCGCGGAAAGACGAAGAAATAAGAACGGACGATATTAAAAATGTTAAAAATTATAAAAAGGCGTTCGAAGTAGGAATTGAAGATAAAAAGCTTAAATCGATAACTTACGATTTCTTTTTTAAATAATTTATAGAAACGATTTTATAAATATTATTTCGGACATTTTTGAGTAGACTTGAAACGTAACGGGAAAAAGAGCCTTTCTCGGAGTTGCGTTCTCGAAGATGACTCGTACGAATTTTTCGTGTGAGTGTGCGAGACGTAAATTTTTCGGTCGTCGAGAAAGCCGGGGTCGTTCCGAGTCCGACGACGCCGGCGGCGAGTCTCTGCGACGATTCCGCGTCGAGATATCGGTCGCCGATGTAGTTATATCGTCTGTCCTCTGCTCGGCCGCTAGTCGGGGTAGACGCTCGAGCGAGGTGTCGGCCGGTCGGTCTCGGCGAGGGCTGCCGGTCGGTGCTGCCGGTTTCGAGCTGGCCCGATCCCGGACCGAACGGCAGCGCCCTACCTGTTCGGCGTCCTTCGGGCTCGCTGCGGCGTTTCGGAAACTGCGTGCGGTCGCGGATTTCGCTTCGGGGGGCTGTTTGGTGACGACGGTGAAGGATTAAAATTTCTCGGAATCGTTTAAAAATCGTTTTCTCGTAAAATCGTTTGTGGGTCGGAAAATTAGTAGGGTTTTTCGATTTGCGAAACCCCTGTCGAACTTTCGCCTCCGAGTTCGGCGTGTGTTCGGGAGAGATCTTCGGAGACGGGACTTTGGCCCCGGTCGGTTCTTTCGGTTCGCAATCGGCGGCGAATCGAAATTGTAGGTGTCCGAAAGAGGGACGTTTTAAAAATCGCGGCGTGCGTCGAAAACGGAATTCCGCGATTCTTTAGCAAATAAAGCTCGGATTTAGACGACCCGAAACGCGTTCGATATTGTGATACGTCGTCGGTGTAATATCGGTATATATTATATCGTCGGCGTTGGCGGTTTCGCGTTCGGGTGTCGGAAACTTGCAAAAGTGAAGCTCCGATTATTTTAAAGCTACGTCCGAGCGTACGATTGAACGTTTACTTTTAAAAAAAGTGATTTTAAAATTTATAAATCCCGAAGTTTCGAACGGATACTCTGAAATTTCGTTTTGGCGGGAAATTTCGAAACGGGTCGTTTTGGATGACCGATGTCGAAATTTCGGCGCTGCCGCTTTCTGGAGCTTAGGAATCCTTCGTCCGAATGGCTAAAATAATTAAAAACCTAATTTTGTCGATAGAAAAAACGATTTGATTTTTAAAGCCGTTGTGCTTTCTCGGGACGCTTTCGGTTAGCCTGACGGAGCTTAAGCCTAACCGGAGAAACGGACTTGCAGGCGCGACGTTCGTCGGAAAAAGTGAATAAAAGATTCTTGAAATTTTAAATTCTCGATAAAAATTAAATTCTGATATATCGTTGCACGCACTTTGCGCTTTTAAAACTTTAAAAAATGATTACTTTCGCGTATTGATAATAAAGAACTGAATTAATTGTTAAACTGAATTAATTGTTAATTTAAATATACTTGTCTTGAAAATACTGTAACGTGTCGCAGAAGTGAGCTGATTCGCTTTAGATAAACAAAATTTCTGCTATTATATTTTAACATTATATATATTTATTATTATTCTTATATATGGGGGAGACCGGGGCAGGCACCTTGGGATACTTTTCGGTTAAACATTTTTATGATTTTTTTTAAAGCCAATTAAAAAAAATTATTATGCATTCATACATATATATATATTGTCGTCGTATCTGCTTATAAACATTAAATCTACTTAATATCTCGTTTAGTTAAAGAGTAATAAAATTAATAAAATACCTCTCCAATGTCCCACTTTATAGGGTAGGTTGGGACGCTAAATAACAAATACGAAATACTGTTCAAATTATTTTTATTGTTCGAGTTAATGCATTTTTTTAATAAATCTTATATCGGATGCACGCAAATTGTTCTTTAAATTCTGACAAAATGCACCTTTGGGCTATTGTTTCTTTAGGAGTGTTCGACGTCTATAACTTAATAAATTAATATTTTGACGCGTTGAATCGTCGATTAAAAATTAGGCACCAAAATATTAATTATTTTGCTTCGTTTGATAGTTGTTTACAATTTTTAAAGTGTCCCGAGGTGCCCCGTCTATGTGCGTCCCAAACTGCCCCATTTTACGTAGTATTTTTGGTAACTATTATATAGTTAGTTTTAACGAGACAGTTTATTTATTAGCATAGAAATAATAATAAATGAACTTTCTTTCCTAATGATACAATTTTTTTTTTAATATTTAATTTTTTTTAATTACTTTTTAAAATGCACGTTGATGTAATTTTGGGCTATTCTTCACCTATAAGCACTATCTTCGTCAAAATTCTTTGAGAAATGAAGAGTAATGTATCGATACACGCGAGCACTAATTCCTGGTTGCATTTTAAAGCCTGAAAAAACAGGTGTCCCAAGGTGGGCTATGAGCCCGCTTTCCCTTATTTATTAATATCATTTTCAGTTTACATAAAACATCGACGAATATTTTTAAACTAATAAAGAATTGTTAAGCATAATTTATACAGCATAATTATTTTGACTTCAAGTTTATCTTTTGTTTAACTAAAATGATTATGAGCACTATGACTTACTTTTTAACATACCAGATCTGATGAGACAGGGATCTACTTATAAATGCATATTCTGAATGGTTATAAACATCCATGTTGGCTTTATAGGATACAAAGCAACAGGCTCTAGGATCGAATGACGATTCTCTATATGTTTAGCCGTTGTGCAAATTTTTAATGCTTTTTTGTGTTGATACCAAATGCAAGTTTTTTTTTTACCATAGTTTTAAGAACAAATTTATAATAAACTGGTAAATAAGAATGATCATATGTGTAATATAATTGTGGATGCTGCTATTCCATAACAAGCAATAAAAACATAATTACGCTGGATAAAATTAGATATATAATACTTATATACACTTATATAAGACTGTATATTATTATCTCCGATGCAGATATTAGTATCTGTGTGCGGCGGCTCGAATGCCCGCTTTTTGGAAAAAGGCACGAGAATGCTTATTTAAAGGATAGAATAACTTGACGTGACTGTGGGAAATGTTTATTCTATTTTTATGTTTACCCCTCGAAACGTTTTTTTTATGCTGTTTTTCGTTTAGAAAAAAATATGCACTTTTATGGAATAAACTTCGAGAATGATCCGAGATGCGGTAGAGGATTCGCGAACGGACGAGGTGTTCCTCCTCTAAACTAATATAAACTAATATAAACTAATAGACTGTAAAGCTTCGCGTATTCGTTCCACATATATATATAATATTTATATACACTTATATAAGACTACGATATTCGTATATGCTCTGTTCGTCGAATTGCGGCCGCTCGAATGCCCGTTTTTTAGTAAAACGCACGAGAATGCTCGTAATAACCTAAGAATAACCTGACGTAACTGTCGGTGATGTTTTGACGTATAGCCCCTCCGAACGCTTTTTTATGCTCGTTTTAATTTTAAAAAACTTACGTGCTTTTATTGAATAAACTTAGAACGATCCGAGATGCGGCAGAGGATGCGCGAACGGACGAGGATGCTCCGATTTTCCTACTTTACGATATAAACTGACAGTTTCCCTGTCGTTAAACTTTGTGTTGTAGAATAACGTGTAATACGTGAGCCGTACGTGTAGTCTGTACGTTTTGTTGTTGTATAATTACGAGTACGTTCCGCGATCTTTGACTTGTGAGAAAATAGCTGTCCCCCGTTTCTTTAGTTGACGTGACGTTTCTCGAATTCTGTTCGTTACCGAGGTTGGCCTTTACGGTAATTAGTGGATTGTCGCTAATTTCGTTGCGTTCTGTATGGTTTTCTTAATTATCCTCCTCACGAGGAATATTGACGTAAAACGTCCTCCGGTCGGTGCTTGCACGCTAGCGTATTGTTTTTACGAGTTTTCGCGAGAATCAGATTTTTTCTTCGCCGGTTTTTAATTTTTACGTCTTTGTTGTTTTATTTGCGGGTTTCGGGTTCGATTTGTTTTAATTTAGCTTTTATTTTATCTTATTCGATATTTTACGAAGCATATTAGCTGTTCTAACTGCGACTGCGACTTACCGGCTGCGTTTTTCGCCGAGCCTTGGCGCGCTTTTCCGGATTTCGCCAATGCGTCGCCTAAAGGGTTACTGTAACCCTAGGAAGTATCGAATCGAAATTCGAACGACTTTTGGTTATTCGGTTGTTTGCGAACGCTATTTTTATAAGTTTGCTGCATTTGTTTTATTAATATATTTATTTAACTTTTATTCTTTTGATTTCTCGTGTGTATGTATTCTATTATTTTTTTCGGTGGTTGTTAAATTTTCGTGAATGATAAATTTCGATAGCTTTCGATTCTATTCGAATTCTTAACAATGTCACGTGATGATCTAAAAATGCTCTGCCTTGGTTTTAAAATGTATGATTATAGAATGTTATTTTTTATTTAAATTACTGATGGTTAATATTCGTTGCAAGTAATTTGTTACGTTAGATCGATTTCGTTTACAGTAATTTTTACTGGCTATACTAATTAGCATGCTAAATCGTTAACGAAGTACGTTACGTTTTTAGTATTGTATGCAAAATGTAACGCGTTCTTATGTACTTTTAAATTTCCTTCTGCTTATCCTAATATTTCGCTTAATTTTCGTTCTGAGCTTATAAATCCGTATAAAAAAAATGTATTTATCGTTAGAGAGGGTCTGTGAACAATGTTTATTCGTTCATTATAAAACTTTCAATTGTTGAAACTGTTACGTTGTTTAAATATATACAACCATTTAAGTGTTAAAATATATTACCGTTGTTGATCTTTTCTATTGTGAATCGAAAATACGTTATTCTGTTTATTTAAATTGGATTTTAAAAGTTTTTGAAAAGTCGAGTCGTTAGAAAAAAATTTATGGTTTTTTTTTATTTAAAATCAGTACTACTTCGTTTTTTAGCCTGTTTTTGGAATAACTGTTTCTACGTAGTATAAGGACTTCTTGTTTTGATTCTAAAATAATTTAATTTTAAACTTCGTATAGTGAAATTATATCGTATGCCGAAAATATGTAACGTTGTTATTTTGGTTTTTATTTTATGTAAATTGCTTTTAATTGGCTTTTGTTGTTCCTTTCTATATTTTATGTTTAATAATGCTCCTGAATGATTCCTTAATTAAAAAACTTGTCAAA